>JAKUCV010005982.1:0-26876 GCA_028386065.3 Turnera subulata
AACATTAAGATCTTTTGCCTCTTCAATAGCTGTGACTTTGGATTCCCACTCCTTACTCAAGGATCTTAACACTTTAGTAACTTTCTCCTTATCACTTATGGTCTTGCCTAGGCTCACAAGGTTATTACATAAAGTTGAAAACCTAGTACTCATATCATAGATGGACTCATTAGGTTTCATTGTAAAAAGCTCATATTCTTTCATAAGCCTATTGGTCTTGGATTCTTTTACTTGGTTTGTTCCCTCATGAGTTGTACATAGGAGTGTCCAAATTTCATGAGCACTCTTGCAAATCCTAATTCTCTCAAATTCTTCTTTACTTAAGGCACATAGTAAAGAGTTTCTAGCTGTGGCATCTAGAGTCCCTTTCTTCTTCTCATTTTCACTCTAATCACTCAAAGGTTTAGGTGGCCTTTCATCTCTCTGTTAGAATTCTTAATTCCAACATACTCTGTGCCTAGTTCAAATATTCGTTTTGGACATAGCATAGATTAAAATCATAAACTAACCACTCTCAAATTAATGCTATATCCTTCCTAATACTTTGTCAGGAAACACATTTTTTCTCAGGCACGCTTTTATCCTACAGTTCTCATGTTTCATAGAATTTGCTACATCTTTGTAGTCACGTGGGAAATGTTGTCTGCTGTTGAGAAAGAGCTCGATTCTTTAGTGAGGATTCACTTGATATTATGATGTTGTTGTTGTTGTTGTCTGTGGTTTGTGTGTGTAGAGTTCAGAAGCTGAAGGCTCAGTTTGCGAATCTTTACGCTGTTGTTTCGGTGCCAACTAAGGAGCAGAATGATTCGTTTGTTCGGTCCTATTTCGAGTGAGTTTCTTTTTCAAGCTGAGAATTGTGTCTAGTTATTCGAAATTAATTGTTGATGATTTGGGCTAGTTATGTATGTGCTTGGATTTGGTGAAGGTATGGGATGGAGATTGGCAGACCAACTTCTTTTGTGCCACATTCCATTAATTAATATTACTGGAGTTGTTCTATCTCATGCTTAGTGTGCATTAATGCTAATTCTCTAACCTGCAGCATGCAAGAGGCAGGATGTTGTATCGAAACTGGAGGCTGAGGTTTGTGGGTCAAAGTTAATCCATTCCCTAACTCATGAGACTACTGAGAAATCTAATTTGGATGTTTTGCATGTGAAGAGGAAGCGATCAGTGGAAGGGATGGAAACTTTCCTTAAGAGTGGTGACATAAATACCCGGCATTGATAACCATGATGCAAATGCGGTAATACCATCCATAATGTTCATCCTGGTTGCCTATTCAAATTACCTAACTACACCCTTCAGTTATAGCCTTTCATCTCTCTGTTAGAATTCTTTATTCCAGAATACTATGTGCCTAGTTCAAATATTCGTTCTGGACATAGCATATAAAAAGCATAAACTAACCACTTTCTAATTAATACTATATCCTTCCTAATACTTTGTCAGGAAACATATTTTTTCTCAGACACGCTTTTATCCTGGTTCTTACGTTTCATAGAATTTGCTACTTCTTTGTAGTCATTAGACAAACGTTTTCTCTTGTATCTTTGGAAGGCCGAAGTGGGAAGAGGAAACCCTGAAGCCTGCTCAAATTAATTAGCGTTCACTTTATAATGCATGCATTGATTGAATCGGGATATTGATCAGTTTCAGTGGAGTGGTGTTATTTTTCCGTTAAAGACTGATTTTGGCTTTTAGTTTTGTGGTAACATATCTAGTTCCTTCACCTTGAATTGCCCTAGCAAAAATCAAGAACACAAACTAAAGAGCTAACTGCAGTTCATATCTGAAGGCGCCTCTTATTCTTGTCTTAGTAGATCTCCATATAAGCAAATGGAGATGTTCAGATGCAGATTTTGCAGGATGTACCCTAGATAGAAAAAGTACAAGTGGAACTTGTCAATTACTTGGACAATCCCTTGTGTCTTGGTCAAGCAAGAAGCAAAATTCGGTTGTAACATCCACCACTGAGGGTGAATATGTTGCTGCAGGAGCTTGTTGTGCACAAGTCCTATGGATGAAACAAACCCTTTGTGATTATGGACTAACATTTAATTGTGTGCCAATCTATTGTGACAGCTCTAGTGCTATTAATCTGACCAAGAATCCTGTACAACACTCTCGGACCAAGCACATTGAAGTGAGGCATCATTTTATCCGAGACCATGTGTTGAAGAAGGATGTGGCAATTGAATTCGTGAAGACTGAAAATCAGCTTGCTGATATCTTTACAAAGCCACTCAAAGAGGATCAATTCACCAAGATTAGACTTGAACTTGGAATGTGTAACTTACCTTGACTCTTATGCTTACTTGGTTTGATACTTGGTTTTATGCGTGGTTTTATACTTGGTTTTATACTTGGTCTTTGAACAAACCATGCATCCTCTTATTATGTGCATACATAACCATATTAGTCTTATTGCATTCATTACACCTCATACACACACGTTCACATTGCATTCTGGCATATGAGGAAATATCTTGAGGCATTATGATCATTAGTTAAGGAAAATAGAAGAATGGATAATCTTGATCTTTGGAGAAACAAAATATTCTGCAGTCATTATCCAATGGGCAAAAATATCTCTTTAGGCGGGAATTCTAAATCAGAAGGACCCTGATGGATTCAAATGAAAATAATTTGAATTTTGGGCGCCTAGGAAAGTTTCAGTTTGTGGACAGAAGGTAACTTGGTTTTAGGGAAAAATCAAATGTCCAACAGTTATTACCCAACGGACAAAAGATATCTTGGCAAGTTGGGGGAGCAAATCTGAGTACTTTGGGAAAGTCAAAAGGAAGATATCTTGTGAGATTAATCACAGAATCTTTGCTGGTATAAGATGAAGGTCAATGTGGTCCAAATGATTCAAAAAGTTGGGGACCACGGTGGGTCATACTCGACAAAAGCTGAAAAGGTGGGGGAAGAAGTAAATGCATTTGACTGATACTTCCACCCGTGATCTATTCCGATTCCTTTGCCACTCTCTTTCTAATAATTCACTTCCCTTAACCCGTTATACCCTACTCACTCTTCTTCCTCAACACAACTTCCATTCACTCACAACTCTATTCCTAAAATCTTTATCTATTCCAAACTTGAGTTGCTATCAAACCCAAACACTAACAAGATGAGGAAACGAAACACCAAAACATTCATGACTAAGAGAAATGTTTCTAAGCAAACCTCTTCTTCCACAAACACCTCCAAATCACAGCCACTGGGACGAGAACAAATTGAGGCTGCCAAACTTGCACACCTCAAGAAGATGCTTGAACAGAAATCGATGGAGGAGCTCACTATCACTCCATCTACTGCTACTGAGGCTGAAGGGTCTGAGAAGTTTATGGAAGCTTGGGAAAAGCAGGAAAATCAGAAGGTGTCTGAAAAGGTTTGGCTTAATCATGAACCTTGGCCAACCATGGAGAAGAGCACTACTCTTGATGAATCTTCCCAACCCTCTTGGCTCAAAGTATCTCAATCTGGTAATATACTCCAACCAGACCTCTTATGTCCAGATCCTATCAATTATCACATTCCTACACCTGAAGACAATGAGCAAACCATACCTATCCCACACATAATTTTTAGAAAGCCTAGTGCTAGTACATCTACCATACTCACAGAAGAAACACCCATATTTACGCCTAGCCTAGTCAGCTCCATGATTGGTATGTTCGTTAAGGGTTTAGTACCTCCACCTGGTCATGACCTAAAGCGGTATTATGAGAAGAAAAGTGAAGAGTTTGGGGACATGATCTCAGACTTTCTCACTAAAGATCACACTCTTCCAGAAAGCTTCATCCGTGAACCTTCAAAGGAAGAAAAGAAAGCCTACCAAAAGGCACTGAGTGAAGGAGTTGACCAGTCAGTTGCTGAAGAAAAGGCTAATCAAGAAGTTGGTAATAAGACCAACCTGGTTTCTGATGTGGTTGCTAAGATGGTTCTAGAGGTGGTTTCGATAGTAGTTTCTCCTACTAAAACCATGCCACCACCAAAACAGGCACATACTATTGATCTCAATCTGCCACAACCAGAGCATGAAGAGGATGAAGAAGGTATGAGGGCGACTGTGCTGAAAGTAAGCAAAGATGCTGTTGCTTATACTATTTTAAAGAACCCTATCTAGATCAGTGCTCAAACTTTGTCCAAAATGAGCATCAAACCTGGTGCAGATGGGAAATTTGTTGTAGTAAAGAAGACCAAGGGTAAGGTATCTGCAAAAGATGATCGGACGGTTCGGATGGATGCTATTGGGGGTACCTTGGAGGAAATCAAGGAGCAGATCGATGATTTTGAAGAAAAAGTGATGGCCTCTCTGGATCAGATTGTCTCTCTTCCTGAGTCTGATACTGATGATGAGTGATGCACTCAACTGGCTAATGCCCCTAGGACATGCATTGCATTTTGTGTTCTTCATAGTTTATAGCATGGTTCCTATTATGGTTTTTATGTTGATTCTTATATTGGTTTTTATGTTGGTTCTTATGTTGGTTTTTATGTTCTGAACAATGTCTTTACTTCAGTTTATGTTTTTTGTTCGGATATTTGGTATTTAGATATTATGTTTCTTATATTATGTATGTTTCTGCTATTTCTACCCTTTGTCCTTCTTATATTTTGTTGATGCCAAAAGGGGGAGAAAAGTGTTGGTTGGTTGGAATTGGAATCCAACTCTGTTAAGCATACATTATGGAAGATTATTGTTGATTGTTGATTATTATTACGCTACTCTGCTGTTGTCAATGTATGCTAGATGATTGGTGTTATAAGCAGGGGGAGGTTTTTTGGCTAAGTTGAATAAGCCAATGGTGCTTAATGCACAAAAGTATTTGTTATAGGGGGAGTATTCAAGTAGGGGGAGTGTGCTTATATGAAGTGCTATTTTTACTAACCCCAGTTTTGCAGAGATCAACACAATGTTTGTCATCATAAAAAAGGGGGAGATTGTTAGCCTAAACATGGGTCTAATATTTTAATTAGTGTTAATCCATAACTAACCATGTTTAGTGTGTTGGTATATTATGATTTTGATGACTAACAAACTGGATTAGATGTTTGCCATATATACTTGTGTTGAGTCTTCTTGCAGCTTGGTTTTCAGATTGGTTTCAGAAGAAACCACACCTATCTGACAACATCGTGGTCCCAGCTGCAAGTGGCCAAGTGGTCCCAATGGTCCATACAGCAATTAAGGCCAACTCCCAACTACTCCAACGGGCAGAGAAAATGGTCCAACACTAGAGAGAAGACTTCAACCCTTATCTCTCACCTCTCTTTGATCAACTATGTGAAGGGGACCATGTGGTCCAACTTTGTGGTCCGAATTGCCAAAAATGGAAAGTCTTTGTATAATGGAGGCAAATGGAGAGTGGACTTCCTAAAAATGAAGCAGCAGCATCCTGCAAAGCATCAAGGTCTAATATGGAGCTTCATGGGAGATTGTAGCCGTTGGAGGAAGAGAAAAATATCTCATCTACCCCTACCAACTCAAGCACTATATAAGGAAGGCCATTGCATATCTTTCTTCCTCAACCCAGCCATTTGAAAACGTGCTATTGAGTTGATTCTTGAGCTTATACCTGCTGTATTCTTGCTGTTCTTGAGAGCTTTGAATTTGTGCTTAATCTTGTTCTCCAAGTCCTTACAAAGGGTAGAGTATTTAGGCAAGACTAGTGTAGTGTTGCTGGGTCCTCAAATCAGAGTTTTGATTTGAGTAAAGGTTAGAGTTTAGCCTGGGAAAAATTTGTAAAGGTTAGAGCTTAGCCTGCAAAAGCTTGTGTATGTAAAGGTTTGAGCTTAGCTTGCAAAAGCTTGGTTTCTGTAATAGGTTGAGGCTAACCCCGCAAAAGCCTAAGTTAGTGAGGGTTTGAAATCCTAAAGGAGGGTCCTTTAGGTAGTGGAGTACCTGGTGAGGGGGAACCACTCTAAAATCACTGTGTCATATTCTCTCTTCCCTCTGCTCTCTTATAATTCTGCTTGTGATTACTGTCAGTTCTGCGAGTGAGTGGTTTGTGAAGAAACCATTTGGTTTTTCAGAAACCAAACCAGAAACCAACCGCGATTAAGGGGTAGCCTGATTCACCCCCCCCCCCCCCCCCAGGCCTATCTGGGCTAACAATTCTCACCTCCTGTAAATATATATCGTGCAAAATAAACCTTTTTTATCGACATGATATGATGATATCTGAGTCGGGCATATTTGATGGTAATAACCTAATCTTTTTTTTGTGGAGCTTGCATGGTCAACTGTTTTGTTCTTCAGAATCTTTAACCATTTTTTTGACTAATTTCGTTCTCAGAATCGTTGGTCGGAAACATTATATATCAAGGAATTAAAATTGAAACACATTTTAAAAGGAATACAAATTAAATTTGTGGAGTTAAAAAAAAAGAGTATTAGAAAAACAACACGCATGACACTGTAACTGATATATAGCTGTTTTCGAATGATTAGGTAGTTAGACCTGATCATGATAAAATTGCCAATTCGAGTCTTATGAATGTAAGAAATTAGAATTGAGATAACTTCAATCCCTTAATAACACATGCAGAGTTAATAATTGTTTCGAAATTAATAATTTTGCATCAATAAAAACAATTAAACAAAACATAAAAATCATTATTTTCTCAGCTTTTTCTTGAAGGGCCTTACCTCCTCCTCATTTTTTTTTCTTTACTTTATGTGCATATCTATCCCAATACAAAATGAAACATTTTATTTACAAGGATCATGAGAGATGCGTGCTAGGCTACCAAATAATTGTTTTTTTATTATAAATAAATTATTGTGAATGCCATTATTACCATAATATAAAATTAATTTTTACCATATTTGAATTTACTAACGACAAATATTTTTATCATGCTCGAATTAATGCTCTATTTATGATGTGAAAAGAAAATAACAAACATCACAACATAAAAAAAAAAAAAAAAAACAAGCATCACATAATAAATAGAGCATTAAAAAGAACAAATCCTCAGTTTCCTGACGGGGAGGGCTTGCATCCTTGGTTTCGCGCAAAGCTTCACCTCCTTTCTGTAATCTAAAGAAAAGACTTAACCTTCTTTAAATCAAAGAACAACAACAGTATGACTCTGGTTGTTAAGATTTTTTTTTAAAAAAAGAGTTTCTTTATACTAATTATTAATATAAAAATACACATAAATAGAGCATAAGAAAAAGTAAACAATACATCATAAACAGAACATAAGAAAAAACAAGCAAACTCTTTGTCTCCTGAGGAGAGGGACAGTTTCCTTAGTTTCGTGCAAGGCTTCACTTCATTCCTGTAAACAACCAAAAAAAGACTTGACCTTTTTGTTGAGGTTTTTGTTGGAGGTGGAATATGGGCAGTGCAGCTTCTGAAGGCTGCAACTGTTTTTTAGGATAATTTGGTTTTTGGTTTTTGTGGGCCAAACCTCTAGGTACCTTCCTTTTCTCTTTTTTGTTTTTTTAAATATAGATTAGGTATGTTTCATATTATGTATCTAATAATATATGATGATCATGTGATTGATTTTATAGAAATGAATTGGGTGAAAAGTCTTTACCATCTTTATAAAAGTTGAGCGAATAGTTTTTTAACCAAGATATCAATATTAAGTGTAATTTCTGCCCGGCCGGTTGAACTCGGTTAACTGTGATCCGGTTGGTTTTCCAGGTCAATAAATTCTTTGTTAATTTTTAGTTAAACCCCGATTTGACCACTTTTTACCCAGAAAAAACGTAACCCGGTGGCCTGACTTGGTCAATCTCTGGTTTGGGTGAAACGCCCCGACCCGTATTTACCGTACACAGTAAACACGTGCCGGAACTGTGACGACCCAACCAAAACTAGCCCAGCATACAGTGTATACAACAGGAACACGGGCTCAACAACCCAAAAATAACAACATCAATAATAACAAAATCGGCCCAATGGCCCAACAGCAAAATATCACATCCGGCCCAATGGCCCAATAATAACAATAAAATGCACAGCGGAAGACTTAACGACTCACAAAGACACTGTATGCAACCCATGATGCAACTAATGGATCCGAGTCCTGTCCAAGGGATGACGCCGCAGCCTGTCTGGAATGCAACATACCTGAACCACAAATAACTCAACCTACGGGATGAAAGCCCGCAGGTGAGGGGTGAGTCCGAAGTGCCCACCGGGTAAACCCATAAGCAAATATACATAAACAACAACCGTAAATTCCCAAGTCACATCACCAACATCTAACAAAGGTTCTCACGAACCTTAAATGACACACATGTGATTCTAGACACACTATTCCAATTTTATTATCAGGGCCCCTATCACAAGTTAAATGATGGTCGTCGCCTGGTAGTCAAACTAGCTAGCTCGTGGACCCCGCTCTGGTACCTCCACGTATAACTGGCACAGACAGGGAGCAGACCCCAAGCACACTCTCCCCCAGCGCCTAAATATAAATAACTGGTACAGACAGGGAGCAGACCCCAAGCACACTCTCCCCCAGCACCATAAAATAAGACTACCATCTGGCTGTTCCAACATTTAACTGTGACTTACTAGATGTCTAAGTGTAACCAGTTTATTAAGATTACCATTTTAGTCTTGTTACCACTATACTGTTAACCAATCATCAACACATTATCCCGAGCAGGCTCGCAGCCTCTCCGCTCGTCTGGATAATATAAACTTATTCCAAACTATTCCCATAATAGTACCCTCGGTACCCAGCTTACACATTTCTCACAGTCAACAACGGTAATAGTCTTACTTATAACCATAATTCCAACCTCATCAATGGTATCAACAGCAATAATAATTTCAACAACATCAACGGCAACAATTATCAATCAAAATCATCTCACAACAAACCATACACAGCCACAAAGTATCATACCAGCAACATCGAACACAGTAAGCAAACAGCAACTTGATATCACGGGATGTATATAAATATTTACTTAACCTCACCTTAGCCGATTATCAAATACGGAATCCTCAACAGGTTCCAAAGCCGGTTCCACAGGATCTGCTCGATATCGACTCCTATATAACAAATAACAAATGCACACATAAGATGCACATAATAGGTATGCTATGATGTCAATACTATCAAATTACCCATCCCGGTTACACATCTTTTATTTATTATCTTTTACCGATAATAATTTACCATTCGTATATCCGAACATAATTTCGGTACCATACTTTAATTAAACTCTTTTCAAAATTATTTTCAAGAAGATATTTATCATTTTTCAAAAATCATAAATTACCTTTTCTTGGAAGAGATATATATATATATACACTTCCAAAATTATTTACATAGAATAATTATACTTTCCCAAGAATATAATTATTATAACATAATTCCCTAAAAATATAACGCATGCTTATACTTCTAAAATATTTATAGTATATATATATATATATATTTTAAAGTAGTCATTATATAATAATTTTGCAAATAATATAATTCTTGTTATAATTACCTTAGTTTCTTAGAAATAATATAACATGATATTCACTTTATTTATTTCTATATAATGCTATGTATTTATTTTCTCCAGAAAATATATAATTCATATATATATATATTTTTTTCCAGATTATAATTATAAAGGTATAAGTATTTTCCTTTTTTTCTTTTTTTTTAAAAACTGGGCCAACCCATATAAATTCTGGGCCGACCCAGAACCAAGCCCATAGCCCATGTCATTAACCCAGCCCAACACCTCAAGCCCAAGCCCAAGGTCAACCCAAGCCCACACTAGCCCAACCTTCCAACCCAACAGATCAAAACCCAACCCAACCAAACCCCTAGGTCAACCCGACCCATACAGACAACCCATCTGGGTCTTCAACACAAACAGATCTGCTCACCTAGGTCGGGCGGCGCGGCGAGCAGCGGTGCGGTATGACCGGCGGGGCGACGCGAGCAGAGGACGGCGAGGCGCTGGCGACGCTGCATGCGGTGGCGACAGTTGCGACCAGTGGTGGTGTCGCGAAGGAAAAGGAAGGGCGGGCGAATCCGGCGGCGGCTCGCGGGTCGTCTCGCTTTGGCTGTGTCGCGCGGCGCTGTAGCTACGTCGGGGAGGAGGAGAGGGAAGAGGAGAAGGCGGCGACGGGCGACGAGAGCGAGGGAGGAAAAAAAAAGAGGGGATGGTGGCGGCTGGTGCGGTCGTCCGTTGGTGGCAGAGAACGGTTTGGTGGCGGCGCGCGCGCGTGGTGGGGAAAAGGAGATGGTGGTGGTCGGCCGGTGGAAGTGAGGCGGCAGCAGGTGGCGTGGGTGTGGTTTGAGTGGCTGTTGGTGGTGGCGGGTCGCGGCAAGGGGGGTGGTGTTCTCGGGCTTCTTGTGGACGGGCGGAAGAGAGGAGGAGAAAGAAAGTGAAGGAGAGAAAAAGAAAGAACGAAGAAAACAGAAGGAAGCAAAAGATGGGAAAGGGAACAAATGATCACGGGCAGCACTTCACAAGTCTCACAGGAAGACTTCACGGGCGAGTTCAAGGGAGAGGCGACTGAACTCACGCGGGAGCAGGAAAGAAGAAAAAGGAAATAAAAGAGAGAAAAGAAGAAAAGAAGAAAAGGGAAAGGCAGGGGCATAATCGTAATTTTTTGCCCCGAGTCCAAAAATATGACTTGGGCTCGGAAAATCCGATTAATTCTCCTGAGCATCTTCCAACTCTCGGAACTGAAAACCGAGGCTCGGTTAGTCGGAAAGATACTCCCGAGCGCGGGAAAACCTTCGGTTCCGAAAAACGACTCCCGATTTACCTTGAATTAATTACCCAAGATTAATTCAACAGTAAATCACGGTGAAAAGACTTTTACAGTCCCGGTAAAAATCCAAATTTTTACTCGGGCTGTTACATTGGGTTTAACTACATTAATATTATGTATGTACTAGGAAATTTATAGTCATTCTACTTTTTTTTTAACCTACCATGAGAAGCTTCTTAAATGCCTAAACCATTTTGTACACACTTGGGTTCCTACTTAATTTTGGTTTAAAAGACTTCTTAATCCAATCAAGTACCAAATCCACTATGTCATTTCTAATTAGACTTTAAAATATTAGAAAATTATAGCTAGAGATGTGTTGAATAAGCAAATTATGTTTCCCTGGTTATCCTCCTCTTCTTATTCTTTCACCGTCTTTCTCCACTTCACATTTACGCAGAAAGAAAGCTAGTTACTAAAAACAATGGCTCATGATGAATTTGTCCTTACAAGGACAGAAACTCTGCCAGTTGTAGTGTCAGCTTCCACCAACAATCTCGACGAACAACTATTTTCCGAAATCTTGAATCGACTACCCAACGCTAAACAAGTCACGGCATGCAAGTTAGTCTCCAAGAATTGGTACTCTCTAATCTCCACTCCTTTCTTTGTCTCTCGTTTTGTTGATCACTTTCACAAGCTTCATCCAAACAAACCCACACGTTTTGCCTTTATTACTACTAGTTTTCAAGGGTTCGCCAAACTATTTGTCCATGACCATGTCTAGAAATCCTCCAAATCCTTAATGAAATTTCCACCTTCTAGTTACCTACCCCTACTCCATTACAATTGTATTGCGGTTATCACCTCCTGCAATGACTTACTTTTGTGTACCTCCACAAGCGAATTTGATAGCAAGTTGTATTATATATTCAATCTCTTAACCAAGAAATTGATGCCTCTACCACCCTGTACAAGAACAAAGTCTAAGCCGCTGATAGTTGGTCTTGTGTGTGGTAATTATAATCAAGAAAGCTTAAGAGTAGTTAGAATAGTAAAAGAGAGAGAAAAAAAAGAAAATATAGTATATTGTTTTATTATTTAACACCCCATGCCCTCCCAAGTCACATTTTTTCTTTAATTCTTTCCTTATCTAAAATTTACGAGGCTTCAGCCCTCATCCTTAGATTTTCTCCGAAAATTAATATTTTTTTCCAAAACAATAGTGAATATTTTTTTAAAAAAATAATAACAGAGGAACACCAACTTAAGGTTTTTTTATTTCAATTTTATGGTTCATAGTCCAAGTTATATAAAGTTTTTGACTAGACGAGGAATCAAAATGGTTTCAATTTCATAAGGCTTCCTCCTAATTAAATAAGTATATTTTAAAATTTGAAGTCCTTGTGAAAAAAAAAAAACTTGAAGGCCAAGGCTGAACAATTACCAATAATAGTTGGACAATAAATAAGCCATAAAGGAGGAACAAAATGCTTATAGATTGAAGTATTTGGAGTATTCCCATTCCAGCTTCTTGCTCATGGAGTATGCGCAAAATTCTGAAACTAAGACCTCTATTTTCATCAGCTTTCTATCATTCTATTGGAAATGGAAACTCTACATTTTTTTGGTGGGATCACTGGCATCCTAATGGTGTGCTACGTCCTTTGGTCTCTGATTCATTAATACCTGGTTCCAGAATTCCTCTACAAGCTAAAGTTAGTATGCTTATTTCTAATGGAGTCTGGAATTGGCCTTCTTGTAGAGTGCCTATCATATCTCATCTAAAACAGGTTGCTACTACTTCTATCTCTCCATCGCTTGATGCTGATCAGGTTCATTGGACCCTTACAAAATCTGGTCAGTTCTCTATTAAAAGTGCTTGGGAACTTATTCGTACTCCTCATGCTCGTGTCGAATGGTTTAAGCTATTATGGTCATCAAGTCATATTCCTAAACACAACTTTATTTCTTGGCTTGCGATACTTGATCGTCTATTAACACGGAAGAGACTTCAAAACTGGGGGATTATTTCTACTGCTCCTTGTATGCTGTGTTCTCAAACTGAAGAAACCAGAGACCATCTTTTCTTTGAGTGTTCTTTTTCTGCTGCTGTTTGGTCGCGGTTGCTTACTCTTTGCCATGTTACTCGTAGTATTGGCTCTTGGCAATCTGAATTTTCTTGGGCCAAATGTTTCTTACAAAAGCGCAACATCAAAGCTATGATTCTAAGGCTTGCTTGGTGTGCTTGCATTTATCATCTATGGAGGGAAAGAAATTGTCGGCATTTTACTCATTGTCACCGTTCCCCTGATGCTGTTATTGCTGATATCTGCTCGGATTTAAAGTTATGCTTTTGTGGTTTTTCCAACCTTAAGCCCCGTGCTTTGTCATTAGAAGCGCAATAACTCTGTAACTTTTGGTCTATTCACTTTACAGGTTCTTTGTGAACCTAAGGTTTTACTTTTGTATAAACTTTTGCAGTTGTACACTTTGTTATGGGCTCCCTAACCCAGTTTTGGAATGAAAATTATTTGATTTTCAAAAAAAAAAATGCCTTGGAGGCCAAGTACCGAATCCACCGCTTCCGATTTTTCTTACTTACCCCGTATAAGTCTCAATCCTAACAGTGTAATGCCACGCAGACACATACCCATACACTTGTTGAAAGAAACAAAAAGATGGGGAAGAAGCAAAATGAGAGGAAGAAAAAGAGCAAGAGTAGTACTACTAAAGAGGAGGAAACTGGAGCGAATATTGGTCTAATAATATCTACACATGGCCCGATATCTCCGACAACTTCTCCACCAAATCGACGCCGAGATGAGTGAGAGATAAAGGGACACCATCTCCTTTGGCAGTATCAACAGGGCGTCCCGAAATCATGGACCTCCGAGCTAAATTGTGATTCTCCCAATTCCCTCCTCCCATGGCTGAGACTCGTTCATGACCCTAACCCCAACGCCGTCACCGATTCGTCGTGGATATGTCAAGATACTACTCGCCAATTCAAAAAAGATTGGGCATGATGACACATAATCCAAAATGTGATTAGGAGTTAACATTATGACACATAATTTTTTACCCATTATGACTATTTTCTCGTTTGTCCATCAAATTGAAGTACGAGAGGGCAAAAAATGTAAAAGGTTTAAAGATAGAGTTTTTCTTTCTTGTGCTGTAGAGGCATATGTTGATAAGCCACTACAAACCGAAATGAATTCTCACAATTTAATGAGTATTATTTTTCTAATGACTCTAATAACCCTCTCACAACTAAATGCCCGGAAAGCGAGATTGGGTGTCGAGTCACGGATGAGATTAGTCTGGCTTGTCGAGCTGGGATACTCATTAGTATAAAAAAAAAAAAAAATAACCCTTCACAAATAATCCCTTCACAAAGAGTAATAAGTTTTGTGTAAATAATTCAACACATACATAACAGCGAAAGGTTATTTTAGTTAGTTGAAAAAATAATAGTGAGAATTTATTTCCTTTGAGAAGATGGTTTATCATGGACACAAGATAGAAAAAGATAATAGGGAATAAAAGCATAAATTACTTGAGTTTAAGTAGACTAGGCCCGCCGTTGAAAGCAACTTTGCCTTAAAAAAAAAAAAAAAGCACAGCCTCACCGTTCTCTTCCCGCTTCCTTCAAAACCAATTCAAATTCAAAACTCTCTCTTCTTCCCTTCTCTTCCTCACAGAAGAAGCTTCATCAAAGAAAACTCCAGTTCTATTATAATGGAGAATTTCACATCAAATCCACCAACAAATCCACAAACTAATCCAAGCCCATCGCATTCAGGTCTCCTCTTCTCTCTTCCTTCTCCACTAAAATTCGATTTTCCCCTTCTCCCTAGTAACTTTCTTTTTATGGAACCATCCTCCCTAGTAAGTAGTAATTTTATCAAACACTTCGTGTGCGTTAACAAAAATCTGTTTGTTCTTTATTTTTTTTAAAAAAATCTGCAGCTAATGCCGGTGTTTGTATGATGAGCACGAAATGGAGAGACGAGCAACACCCGTCTTTCATCAACTTCGTCTCCTCTTTCCTCTCTTCAAACTCCTTTCACCTAATCTTCACCCCAATTTCACCGGTCATTTCCCGCCCCCTTTTTTTTTGTCTTTTCGCTGGTTTTTCTTTGTTTTAGTATTGGCTGTCTTCAATCGATTCATAAAAACGATTTGATTGTTTTTATAAGAATGTATTTTTAACTGCGGCGGCGTGTCGGTTGCGTCCATCTTTGTAACCAATTGGGATTGTGCCAATGTCAATCCCATCTTCACCCGGCAACTTGCATAATTTTGGGCTTTAATTAGATGAGAAAAAGCTTGATTCTTTAGTGAGGATTCATTTGATATTACGATGTCTGTTGTTGTTGTCTCTGGTTTGTGTGTGTAGAGTTCAGAAGCTGAAGGGGCAGTTTGCGAATCTTTACGTTGTTGTTTCGATGCCTACTAAGGAGCAGAGTTATTCGTTTGTTCGGTCTTATTTCGAGTGAGTTTCTTTTTCAAAGCTGAAAATTGTGTCTAACTATTCGAAATTAATTGTTGATGATTTGGGCTCTTAACTTTACGGGATTTTAGATTTGAATCTTGATCTTGTTTCATTGACTTGAAGTAGAATTTCATCAAATTGTAGGTCCCTGATTATTGAGCTTATTTTGCTCCACTTGCAATGAGAAGCAGATTGCTGATTCTGCCACTGACCAGAAAACTGGTTCAACAGCCAAAGGATAGAATAGCATCCTTCGGAGCTTGGCAGACTGTTTTGCTTGCATTGGAAATAATATAGAGGTAATGACTCCCTCAGAAGATCCTTCATATTCTTGCAAGTTGGATTGCTTAAAGTATTCTTTTATATTTCTGAAGGCTTATCTGAGATGGTTTGACTATCTCTAGAGATGGCCTGAGGCTTCCAAGATAGAAGGGCGACGTTTTGGGTGAGAATAGTAAATCCATAAAGTCGCTGAATCTGATGTATGGATATGTGTCGCCAATCTAGACTAGTTTGGCAATTTTCTTTTTGGTTTTTTAAGAATATATTTGTAGTTTGGGAAACATATAAACAAGGAACAGAATCAACAAACAAGTAGTGCGGATCTGTGTTGATTTGAATTATATTGCAAACTTTTTCCTCCTTTGAAACCTTATGTTAAAAAGAAAGGAGTATGGTTGGCTATAGATCATGTTCTCAAGTACAATGCCCCGTAGTTGTTTGGGCATATATTCTTTAATTGCTAAATGATAAATTTGTTTGTTTTGTGGTTGAGGAACATAAAGCTGAGACATGGAATGATGCAAGTTAAAGTTGATTGTCAAGTCCAAAGAGATATATATTCTGATTGTTAGAATATTATGTTGCTCTCCCATCTGTTACGCTGCAAGTCTTAACATTAAAGGCTTGGTTGAAGCTAGTCAATTTGGCCTTGGGCATCTTCACATGCTTGTTTCAGCGGAATTTAGCCTTACTCCAAGTTTTTTTTTTTTTCCTTGAAAGGGGACTATATAAGGTGCTAATTTTACTCCCAAGTTATTGCAACTGTTTTGTCGCCACAAGAGATGCATATAGGTTTTCTTTTTGCAGTTGCATTTCTGACCTGCATTATATTCCCCCTAGAATACTTGTACATATGGTAGATGTTTGATGCAAACTACACTCTTGTTTTGAAATAATTAATTGATTTCCAGGACTTGGAACTTATTCGCTTTCGGGGATCCCACTCCCTAGACGCTATTGCTTCCCGTGCAGGACGTTCCCCGCAGTATCCATGGGCCTCTTTACCTCTTGGTCACGTTTTGCCTCTCGATGGACTTTCGGGGAACAACGGCCGCCTTCTTGTAGCCTGAGTATCCGTGTATCACTTGGATGGCCTCCAGCTTCAGCAGAAAAATGAAGTAGAATTGGCCTAGCCTAACGGTTCTACCTATTGAGTTGCCTACCCTCGCCAGCTAACACGAGGAAAGTCGGGATTTTAGGAATAAGATTCTCTTCTCGAGTGAAGTGACTTCCGGGGGAAGACACAAACGATATAACAAGAAGCGAAGGTAGTTGACTTGCTTGCTTGTTAGAGTAAGGAGAAAGAACCAGATTCAGCTCACATTCGTTTTTCAGTGGGTGAGTGTTACATTTCTCATTACTCTCTCTAAGAGAAAGTGAGTAGAGTGGTCTGTTCCTCTAACTCGAAATGAAAAGTGAGAAACTAAGACAGAAACTTGTATGTCGTGCATACACTAATATTCGGGGAAGTTTTCCCCTCCTTCCCATTAGTGAAGAACAAAAAGGAATTCATCCCCAAAAAGTAGATTCACAAAAAAGTGATTCCCGTAGGTCGTAAAGTGACGGTTCGAGACTACCTGAGTAAGAGCTTTAGCGAGAGGAAAGCCATTGCCCGGCAAAACGCTCGTAGAATTCTAGGCACGATGGAGAGATAGAACACTGCCCTTGGGAGCAGGAACCTTTCCCACTCCATACTCTACGAGCATCCCACACCCAAAAGGTACCCCACATGGGTCTTCCCCAAAATCCCTCAGAAATTGAAGTAAAAAACGTAAAAAAAGCACCTATTTCTATACCGGTTCCGGAAGAGCGAAGAAAAAGGGGATGTTTTGTTAATAGAAAAAAGAATGTGTTGATAGCCGTAGTGATATAAACAAGAATACTCATCCGAGCCGCAGGAACATGTACATACAGAATACGAGAATTTCCACCTTGTTGAAGATCTAGTGGTGCTACCCGAAGACTTAAATGAATAGCCATCGCTGTTAAGAACAACCGAGATCCAATGAGAATTTGCGCATAGCTTCTGGTCTTTGACATAAATAAATAAGGTTGTAAGAACAAAATGGACATGTTATAATTTTTCCTAGCTAATGGAACAAGAAAGACATGAATTTCTATTCAATACGCAATCAAAGTCTTTCCCCCAACGAAGAATTCCCCCTGCTTTGCTTTGTTTTCGCTCCGCTCGTGCGTGGCACTTCTTGCTCGCGGAGCGGCATACCGGAAAAAGGCAAGAAAAAAGAGGATACAAAATGAATGACTATAGCAACAGATCGCGATTAGAAATCGCGCCTATTATTCGTCGGTAGGGGACACTGTGCCGGGTGCCCTCCCTCAATATCTGCCTCAGATAGGAGCTATATGTCTCCAGACTGAATACGCCCCCGCGTGGGTAAAAAAGAAATCCTCGTATTTGGTTATGTTTTAATATAAGCGACTGCGGGTGAAACCCATCCTCCACCAATGCGGCCTCAATCAGTTTCTCTATCTCTAGCTGTGTGTATATGATAGAGACCAACCGATTAAGGTTGTTAAAATTGCCCCCGAAATTAAGGACGAGGAAGCGATTATAAAGGAGGGCACTCCGGATATAATCCGGCAATAGTGGTTGTGGCAGTCTTGGTATAACAGGTTCAACTGGAACCGGCGGTTGAGGGAAAGGAGGTTCATGTGCCGCAATTGGCACCGACACAGGACTGGGTAGGGGCGATAAGGCATTGTTCCCATCGCAAAAAGTAATTTGAATAAAATGGGAAAGGGAAAAAAAGGCGAGCTTTTTTGTTTCGTCGTTGGCATTTCTACTTTCATAGTTGGGTACAGCCCAACTATGAAGTACATCAGCCGATGTGACAAGAAAACGTAGATGTGTTTTGGCTGGTACAACTACTCTATTGTCTACTTCTAATAAACGTAGTTGACCCAATTCTAGATCATCTTCTGGAATCATATAACTGTCAAAAGTGAGTGACTCCTCATCGGAACTGTTATAGTCTGAATACTCATAAGTCCGATACCATTGATGTCCAATAGCTTTGATAGTAATAGCTGGNTCAATCTAAAACTAAGAATTGTTGGTTGTTGACCAACTAAGAAAAGATGGGAAAAAGACCAAAGATATCATAGGCTTAAGTCACGCACTTTTTTATAAGAGAGATAAGAAATTCGGAATAGCTTTTTCTGGATATTAAAAACTTTTCCTTTCTCTACGCAAATTTAATAATGAGATAGAGGAATGGTGTGTCAAGAAAACTCAAAATACTCTCCTGCGATGGCCTCCAAAGTGATAAAACACCACAACGGAGTGCATATTCCGATTAGGGGAGTTGTCAGATACCCTACCCTTCTTCACTGCTATCTCACCACAGTAAGACAAGCAGCGCACACAGGGCCGAGAGAGTTGTAGTACCATATGGCCAATGGCCAGGGAGTAATTGGATCCCTTCCATGGAATCCAGGCTGAACGTGGGGCCGGAAAAAACACGGCACACTGTTACACAACAACCATGCCCAGTCGGCATGCTATCAACAGGAAAAGAATGATAGCACCACCATTGCTCCACTGGACCAGAGGAGGGACCTCTAAATCAAAGTCCCTCCCTACAACTCACGCTAACCCTGACCCAACCCTCCTATCACCAATAGAGATCATATTCTCTGTATCGGAGACCTAAACCTCATATGGTTAGAGATTCTTCCCTCAACCATATAAGCTAAGGGAAGAGAAACTGAAATGGCCAATGGATGGATTGACAGTCGAAAGAACTGCCTTTCCATAACCCACCATTGGCAAAGACAGGAACTCTTCTAGGTGGTATTTATAAGTAACCCTTCCAAGTACTGGGTCTTATAAAGATTCAGCAGATATGACTAGTCACCAATTACAAGAAGGTCTTTCAACCTTTAAGTAAGAAGAAGAATAGCCATATCACCTTGGTTCCCCAAGGGGCTGAATCAAGTCAGGGATATGGGGGAGAGATCACATCAGTTACCTAATATTGACCTCAAAACCCACAGCACTGTGCGAACGAAAAGGGGTTATCCTTTTAGACAGATTATCCTAGGAAAGGAAAATTGGAGGGCTCAGGTGCACCGTCATTCTTATGCTGAACATTTTCCAATCCAGATGGTGGTAAAGAACCTGGACCCTACAATAGGCTCGCCTACCGATTCCTCCCTTCACCCAACGATCGAGGCCCTTGAGTTGGCACTGACAACAGCTAAACACTGTTGGCACACTAACCCTCTATCCCCTGGACAAACACTCTGGCGGCGTACGCATCTAGAGCATTGCACAAAGAACATGGACGGCCACTCCTCGAAAGATCAAAACCGGGGATATGCATATGCGTTTGAATATATGTAAGAACACTTAAGGAACCACACTAAAGTGCAGTCCACCAAGTATCCTACATTCTCCAACCAGGCACAGTCTCCTGTGGAAGACATTTCCTTACAAGAATTCTAATCCTGTGCAGAAACCTAATCAACATACACTAGAGACAAGGACTGAGAGGGTTTTCCCTACCAATCCACATCTCTAATGAAGAGACCAGTGTACCTGACGCACAGCCTGACAAGAACAGCCCCACACGACCAGTAATCAAACTGACCGAACTAGAGCTGGATCCCACACGAGAGCCTGGACCAGCTAACTACATAAGCACAGTGTGATCAGGGTTGTACCCATAAGTTGACTGACACAGACAATCTGTGGATCTGTATGTGAATATCAAAGCAAAGTTGGCGTTAAGATAAATTTCATGGTCTTAACCCAACATACCTTGACAAGTACCAAACCTCATCTCGCAATCTAAAAATTTTTGTAATTTCTCGCTTGATCTTTTTAGTTTGAAGAAAACCCTAAAAAGCAACCTTTCTCTTAGATAGCACTCGCTATTTGGCGCCCTTTTTAGTATTAGTATTAAACCAACTCTAAAGGGAGTCAATTGCCGACTCGTCGTAGGGCACGAACGGTATAACACAAAAAAGGAATGAAAGCAATCGAAAAAAGGTAGCAGTCGTTAAGCCGAAAAGTAGAGAAGTAAGTAGATCAATGCCAATTGAAAGCTAACTAGTTGTCCCTCTTCCATTTCGATGACAGGAGAGACAAGATGGACAGAAAAAAAAACCCATAACCATATACTGCTGTCGGGCCTAGCTAATCCACTCACTCAGAAGAAGAAAGAGCACAACTGAAGATCCTATTGAATTCTGCTTGTTTGAAAAGGAAGGCCCAGCTTCTGCCTCCCCTAGGCCCTCTAATGTGAACCCCAACCCCTCTACCGGATCACCATCTACAACCCACTCTCATCAAACTGGGCCGTCCGCCTCTGGGCCCAAAGGAACACCCAAGGTTAACCAACGCCCACCCAAGGCCACACCTAATGCTAAAGTACAACGCAAGTCCAACTCGAGTCCCACCTCATCCTCTCCTAATAATCAGACTGTACCCACCAACGTGTCCCCTTCGTCATCCTCCAGCTCTGTTCCTAAACAGTCCCATGACTCGGCTCACCCTCCGCTTCTCCCCTTTTCTGGCAAATCACTGCCTAGCTCACACACCAATGTCCAACTCGCCCCATCCTCCCACTCCTCTATTGTATCACCCTCTATGGATATAACTTATCTCTCCCCTGTCCCCATTCCAGTCTGGGCTCGATAAGCAACTTGTTTCCCTTTTTCTTTCTTTTCTTTCCCGCCTTTCTTTTTAGTCAAGGACAAGTCTTTTTCCGTAATGGAAACTCCCGAAGATGATGGCCCAAAATGGTAATCTACCTACTACTAGCAAACAGGCCCATATGGAGAAAATGCCTGTTAAGGCTGCACATGGTCCATCTAGTTCCACTCCCAGGCTTAGTAGGAGGGTAGATTTTCGTCTTTTCCATGCCTAATTTATAACTGCCTCTTATGAGTGCTACAGCCAAGGCTGGGAAGACAATCCCCACGAAAGATATCTCCATAGTAAAATAGAATTGTACATCCAAGAAGCAAGACTGACGGAGCGAGCTGTAAATGCCATACCATTGATTTAAGCTTAACAACTTATTAGCATTAAGTTGACTAAGGGCACCAATGAATTTGAACCCTGCGCGCAACCGAGGGCATATGGCCGAATTTATAAGAGCAGGAAAGAAGACAGAAAGGGGTCAGAGCTATCAGTGGCTTCCTCCCTAGCTACTGGTAAGGCGGATAAGGAGGCTAACTGTAATCGCTTGCATGTGGCTCTCTCTTACGTAGCAAGCAAAAAAAGCACTTTCATGCGAGACGGGTGCCAATCAATGCAAATGATTGAGAGCATGCCCATTACAGTAGCGTGAAAGCAATACGGTAAGCGGACAAAGTGGGCAAGTGAAAAAATCAGAGGATATCTCTTTGAGAGAAGGGAAAGTGGTTTACATGGGGCTGGTGAGACATAGTTGTCACAAAGTCTCCTTAGGAAACTGGTTGGTTGCAATAATCTTCTTTCGAGACTGAGGAAAAGACGGGCATCATCTTAGTACTTCTATGTAAGAACTCACCTCTCTAGAAAGGGATATAGACAAGTCATAGATTCATATGGAATACCTCCTTCCACATAGACGCTTCCTCTTTCTAAAAGAAGTCTATCCTGCATTAGCTATTTTGCCCGCTCACACATTCCCTTTTGTTCCATGTTCGCCTATGAATCAGTTTAATCTAACCTTTATACTAGTGAAAGGATCAAGCTCATAGGATTCTTTTTCCCATTCTTTCAACCTACTGTACACTTTTTTTTTCTGAATTCCTTGCCCTAACTACTCTACCTAGAAACTACAGCTCTTACCCTAGCATACTAGCCCTTAGACTCTCAAGCATTTTTTCTTAAGTCGGTCAAACTGTCCCTATAGCTAAAGCCGGTAGTTCTATTTTTGTAGACTGGATAGGACCCAACAAACTATCCACTAACGTAGAGCCTAAAGCTAACAAGGCAGAAGTGTCCCCTGAGTCCGAGTTAGTTGTGAAAGTTCTATAAAAAAAATATAGTACAGTATGGGACCTCTTGCTTAGGGCTTTGGAAGCAAGCAACCATAGATCGGTTGTTTCCTATTTGATAAAGGGGCGCGTTAGCGGCGTAAGAGAGAGATCAGGTGTAGCGATAGAGCGCTCTAGTTTACGATTCTATTTTTTCAGGCTATTGCGCCTAAGTCAATCCCTATCCCTAGAGCTTTGCCATACCAGTAAATAGAGTCTGAGGCGCTGCTAGCGGAACGACCCTCCTTTAGACAGTGGGAGCACTAGATCACTCGTCTATATCGTACCGGTCAAGCTGTTCCGCTCTTGATCGGACGAGGGTTGGTTTGGTCCGACCAAAGCTAGTAGGAGGAAAAGCTGATTTATCGTCTAACTCCTAAGTGAGCAAGATCTAAGAATCGTCTGCATCAACAGGACTAAATATCGGACAATCGTCTTCTTTCGATTTCCCGCCTGGGGAGTATGATAATCTCCTAAGCCTAACGAACCAGTAAGACAAGGAATGGGTCTATTCGCGATAGCCCTAGAAAGTCAAGCGGTAACGGTAGAACGAATAGTAAGGAATAGTAAGGATCGAAGCAGTAAGGGACGAAGTAGGCTCGACGTCAAAGAGAGGGGAGAAGGAGGCTAGTAAGGGTACGAACCACCGGAGGCCTGTAGACCGTAACTCCTAAACCAGTAGTAGCGAACAAACTCACATCCGAGTACCAGTCCCCAATCACTTTTTAGGGCTAACCTTAGAAGGGAGCCTATATTTATACAAGGCGTGCCAGCTCAGGCTACACATCGTCTTATTTATTCTATGGGGCCTTTGCCTTTTGGGCAAAACTAATACCCAGGGGTTGCCTTACCCTCCGGAAAGGAGATGCTAGAGGAAGCCAAACGAACTATTCGCTAACAACGACTTTTTTTTCTTTCCCTAAGCTAAAGAAAGAAAAGAAGAATATATCATTGTAGCAGATTCAATAGCTGGGGATCTTACTAACAATGAAACTCCTAACCTTAAATCATATAACCGGGGCCCCTTTCGCTCCTCTCGCTTTGCTCGGGCCTCTTTCGCTCCTCTCCTCCCTTCTGGCCATTGAAAGCATGGAAATTGCAGCTTCTTATTAGGATTCGTTCAAAAGATCATTTCCCTAATCTAATGCCATGCCCTGAGTCCTAATCTCCTAATGCCTGTACTCCAACAGCTAAATTGATGGCATCGCTTATTTTATTCCCTCAAGCCTTGAAAGATAGGATTCTTCCTCTCGGGTTCCTTCACTTAGAGTAGTGAATCCAGTTCAAGCCTTTGACTAATTTTAAGGTACGGAACTCCTGATAGCAGCAGAAAACACATTCTAGCTTGCTTAACAAAAGAAACGATTCCTTAAAGGGCTTTCCAAGAAAGAAGTACTGATAAAACGGAAGCTCCTTAAGGAAAAAGAGGCTAGAAGCTATAGTTTCAGATGACCGATTCCTCTGCTCTGACCTTACCCCTCGGTCGAAGCCTGACAGTCGTAGTAACTCGTAACCTTATTCCCTCTAGCTCCATGTATTACTCTGCTACGCCCAAGGGGCTAGTTTCCTTCTAAATAAAGAGGGAGCCCGTCGCCCCTTTCCACTGGTTCAGGAAGTACAAGCCTATAAAAATAGAACTTAGGAAAAAAGGTAAAATTGACGCGCTGACACAGGACTTTCGCCGACAAGCGATAGAGTGAGAAGAAGAAGTCAGGATGAGCTATAACCTAGCAGAAGGGATTCTCCTTAAGCTTAAGAAAGGCAATTGATCCAGGATTCATTACTTGACTCAAAATCCCCGTCCTTGCCTAACAGCAACAGCTGCTCTTCCGGCGCTACCACGCTCCTCTCACGTGGCTCTTAGGGTTTGGTTTTTCAGACGGCCAAAACTCCAGTCAGCACATTTTTTTTACAAAAAAGTACTACTTTATTATATATTAAAATCTTAACATAAGAAACATGATACATGCAAACACAAAATAAAAGGAATCTACTTAGGATAGATAGGAGTAGAGCCCTACGAAAGAAAGCCCTGGATTAAAATATACACTACTTTGGGTCGACGGACTCCTTATTAAAATTTTATAGAAAGAGCTAATGCTCATTTCTCGGAGGATTGGGGAGGGGGAGGGGGGGGGGGGGGGGGGTTTGGTGCGGCAGCTTGAATAATAAGATCCTCTTGTTCGCGGCAGAGGGCCCTCCTCCTGTTTTCCAGACCGCTAATGCGGTCCACGATCTGCTGCATGGCTGCAGCCACAACCGCTGGATCGAAGGGAGGCAGGTGCTCCCAAAAGGCAGCCAGGGTTTCCTGCCCTCGGGCCTTCTCGGCCTCGATGTTTTGAATTTCTCTCGAAATTTGAGAAAGTCTTTCAGCGGTAGCTGGATCCATCTCCCTTTGTTTTGCCAAATAGAGAAAGAAGCATCCTATTCCCTAGGAGTAATCCGATTTTTCCCCCTTCCAAGCGAGCCCAGGGCTATCAACTCCTCCTTCGGCAAGAAAAGGAGGTGTTGAACTGATTCAAATCTTGGTAGCCTAGCCAAGATGGATGGAGTAGGGCTAGTCTAAGACAAGACAGACCGATCTCTATTCTCCTGCTCGCGTTTACAAGGTTTCCCCCTCACTCTATTGAGTTACAGCCCTCGTTGGGTTCTGCAAGGAAGCATATCGATAGGTCCGCAACCAGTGTCAATGTCAATGCCCTTTGCTATCAGTGGAATAGCCTAGCTCACCTCACCACATTCGCATTCATAGAGGTCCTTCGATTTAGCTTACCACCTACAAAATAAAAATGAAAAGACTGTAGCTAACCTGTGATTAATGTATAAAAGGTTTATCACATCATAATAGCTATTTTAGCCATGCTCATCTACATGTGGCGCGCGCGGCGCCCTCTTTGGAATTTGGAAATCTGTTTCCCCCGGTCCCTATTTTCCCAAAAATTCCCAGGGTCCTGGAGCCGGCGTCACAGTATAATCGCAGTCCTTACTCTCTCCACCAAAGTCTCCTCGGGTGGCCTCAGACACCGGATTTCACAGTTCACGGGACTGAGAGACCGGGAAGTGTATTCGCTTTCGGGGATCCCACTCCCTAGACGCTACTGCTTCCCGTGCAGGACGTTCCCCGCAGTATCCATGGGCCTCTTTACCTCTTGGTCACATTTTGCCTCTCGATGGACTTTCGGGGAACAACGGCCGCCTTCTTGTAGCCTGAGTATCCGTGTATCACTTGGATGGCCTGTTTCTTAGAGTATGGAGTGGGAAAGGTTCCTGCTCCCAAGGGCAGTGTTCTATCTCTCCATCGTGCCTAGAATTCTACGAGCGTTTTGCCGGGCAATGGCTTTCCTCTCGCTAAAGCTCTTACTCAGGTAGTCTCGAACCGTCACTTTACGACCTACGGGAATCACTTTTTTGTGAATCTACTTTTTGGGGATGAATTCCTTTTTGTTCTTCACTAATGGGAAGGAGGGGAAAACTTCCCCGAATATTAGTGTATGCACGACATACAAGTTTCTGTCTTAGTTTCTCACTCCTAGTCTTTTAAGTGTTTTATTGTGGGAAGTAAGATTCCTCCTTGTTGAGTTTGCGTTTTGAGTTAAGAGTTTCAAGGAGTGGGATTTGAGTTTTCACTCTTCTTCTTTGAGTGTTTGAGTGTGGGGACAAAGAATCTTCCTTGTTTTTTTCACAAAAAGTGAATAGCAATGCACATCTTATTGAGCTGAAAGAGAGTGAGGGCTTCCTAAAAGGAAGACCGAGCGTTCCAAGAAGTTGTTTGCCTAGCGATCCCTCCATTCATGAAATGAATGGAGTAAGGGATCGACCTTATGAGCTATGAGTTAAGGAGTTAAGTAGCTACTGAGTTCCTGAGTTAATGACTTAAGGAGTTGCTAATAGCTTCATTCTTTTTCCTTATTCTTCTAAGAGTGCTTTAAGACAACCTTTAGACTCTTTTAGAGCACTAAGGAAAGAGCTAATAAAGACATTAAGCACTCCTTAAAGCACTCTTAGAAGAATAAGGAAAAAGAATGAAGCTATTAGCAACTCTTTAAGTCATTAACTCAGGAACTCAGTAGCTACTTAACTACTTAACTCCTAGCTCATAAGATCGATCCCTTACTCCATTCATTTCATGAATGGAGGGATCGCTAGGCAAACAACTTCTTGGAACGCTCGGTCTTCCTTTTAGGAAGCCCTCACTCTCTTTCAGCTCAATAAGATGTGCATTGCTATTCACTTTTTGTGAAAAAAACAAGGAAGATTCTTTGTCCTATCTGATTTCCATTTTTATATCTAAAAAAGAATCGATTTCATTCAACGTTTGATTCAAAGAACTACGCTTAGCCGCCACCCCCCCCCCCCCCCCCCCCCCCCCCCCCCCCCCCCCCCCCCCC
>JAKUCV010005982.1:32461-74603 GCA_028386065.3 Turnera subulata
TATAGATAGAAAGCCCTATGATGGGAAACTACCACGTTAGGTTTGGAGAGAGATGGGACCGGTTATATAATAGGGAGCGCAGATGCAAGCTTTTTTCTTTCAATAGCCGGCCAAATGACTACAGGATCATCGGCCTACTCTACCTTAATTCACCATTTCGAACTTTATACAGAAGGTTTTTCCGTACCAGCTTCTTCTACCTATACCGCAGTTGAAGCACCTAAAGGAGAATTTGGTGTCTTTCTGGTCAGTAATGGAAGCAATCGTCCTTACCGTCGTAAAATAAGAGCACCTGGCTCTGCCCATTCACAAGGACTCGATTCTATGTCCAAACATCACATGCCAGCAGATGTGGTCACCATCATAGGTACTCAAGATATTGTGTTTGGAGAGGTGGATAGAAAGGACTACTAGTTGTTCGATCAGGACCCTAGCTTTATTGCAAGACAAAAAAAAAAGAATATTCTAACATTTGAATTTCTCTTAGATTCTACGTTCCCTCATGACAGATCAAGTTCTTAATTATCTAATAAATTTTCTTTCTGCATCCACTTGACCTTCCTTTATTTTGATTCTGGCCAGCTTTTTATTTGCTTGGTTTGTGCCCACTCCACTAAAAAAGAAAAAGAACAAAAAAAATTAAAACACATTACTTTGCGTCTACAGACACTTATTTAATTTAAACATTCTAAAACTAAGGACGGACTCTTATATTATTAGAGTCTCCCCGGTGACCGGGGGTGACAGCACGCACAATGAGATCTTCCCGTTCTTTTAGCAGCATTATCAGTCTACTCTCGAGGAACCTTGTTCTCTGGTCTGTCGCATGGATGTGGTTTTCCACGACGGCAGGGTTCGCGTTCGCCGAGAGCTGGTGTCTCCAAAAAAGGGCTGTTAAGGTTTGAAGACGCTCGACAGAAAGGAGAGGAATGGAGGCGTTGGCGTAGTTCGTTTTCTACGTGCTGTATTTCGTTTACAACTTCAGCGAGCCTTACTGCAGATGAATCACACGTGGGAAAGATATTCAATCTCTAAGCAGACTTCCGCTTCCATTCCTACACGTCTCTATGTCTGGTTCTAGAAGGATAGAGAGCTTCGAAGTCTCCTGTTAAGCAAGCGGCCGTTGTTCCCCGAAAGTCCATCGAGAGGCAAAACGTGACCAAGAGGTAAAGAGGCCCATGGATACTGCGGGGAACGTCCTGCACGGGAAGCAGTAGCGTCTAGGGAGTGGGATCCCCGCTGGAGTTCCGTTCTTTCATTCTCTCTGCCAGGGACAGAGACTAGGCTGCACCTTCTTCCTCTCCTGCTTGACTGCTTGCTTTAGTGCTTTAGTGTAACAAGGGAATCCCTGCATCAAAGCCCCTTTTCCACGCAGTGGTATGGCAAAGAGTAGGAGTAGGACGTAGCACTAAGCTAAGGCAAGCTTTTAACTGATTGATCTGTAATAAACAGTATTACTAGTACCTGGAGAGCCTTGTGGCCGGAACTGAAGACATAAAGTATTCCGGTTTAAAAGGCTTAGCAAGCTCCATATCGACATACGTTACAACAAGTGGGATTCGATCGGAAGTCATCTCATCTCTTTCCAACCAACTTGCTCAAACTTAGATAAACGACTCCACGGATTATCTTTCCTCCTACCGGTATGCTAGAAGTCAGCTAGGAGGGTTTTTCGCTAAGAAGTAGTTTTTTGTGTTGAATTTGACTTGGTAGTGTAAACCTATCTTCGTTCCAACCCTCGCATTGAAGATTAAGAGTCTACCGGCCCTCTCTTTTCACTTACTTTACCGCTCCTTCTCTTCCTCTCCTTCCCCTGCCTTATGCGGAACTCTACCAACAAGCCAGCCTACTTCTTGGCATCAACCGGTGCGCTTTCTTTGGTAAAGGTCTGTCTTCTTCCTCGATTTAGTAGGGGCAGATGGAAGGAGCCTAATGTCTTAGCTGTTTTAGTGCACTTGTGTCCATCTGCTTTCTGCTTCACTTCAAAAGAATGACGTAGGTAGACATGACTATAAGGAGGAGTTTAAGGCTCAAGGCATACTACTCTTTCTATTGAAAGCAGAGAAAAAGCTTACCACTCTAAGTCGTGAAGTGCTTTCGTACCTTTAATGCCCACTGCTAGGGAGGAAGCCACTTTTTAACATAAGTATGAGAAGGAGTTTTATTACAAGAATAAGAGGGAATCTCACCTAAAGCAGACTGAGGAGCGAAGCTAAGGTACACCAAGAAAATACAGGAGCGCGCCCTCACCAATGTCAAAATAGAGAAGCAGAGGTTGGCTTTTAGGTTTTCTAGTCAATCTGAGACTCTACCTAAGCGTACCATTCTCTGGCCTCCTTCTTTCAGAGGCTTGACTAAGAGTTTTCTTCCGAAATGCCCAGAGCAAGACAGCCTTATTCGCACAGAAGAGTGAATCTAAGAGAGAATAATACAGATGCTTCTTGTCCAAGATCCCATAAAGGAGTAGTGAAGCGCTCTTCTGGTGAGTTTTTTTTGTTGACTAGTATTTTGAAAAGGTAGTTTAGTTTATCTGAGTTAGCTCTTGAGCTGGCTCTGACGTGCCGTAAGCAAGGTATATGATTTTTTATTTCACTTTCTTTGTCCCCTGCCTTCTCATCCTTTGGCTGCCTGCTTTCTTTAGTATTCGAGGTGGGCTCTTTCAAGAGCTCCTTCGGCAGCGTCATACGTGACATTCATTCTTATCCTTCTTTTTTCACTTATTTAAATTTATAGCGCTTCCTTCTGATCCTAGAAAACGTCCGAAAAAACCTGCTACGGAACTACCGAGCAGAGGCAAAAAGACGATAAGTAAATACATAATTTAGAGTGTGATCAGACAACCAAAAATCAGACAATGATAGAAAAAGATATCGTGATGTTCTAAAACTTCCCCGAATATTAGTGTATGCACGACATACAGGTTTCTGTCTTAGTTTCTCACTCCTAGTCTTTTAAGTGTTTTATTGTGGGAAGTAAGATTCCTCCTTGTTAAGTTTGCGTTTTGAGTTTCAAGGAGTGGGATTTGAGTTTTCACTCTTCTTCTTTGAGTGTTTGAGTGTGGGGACAAAGAAGCTTCTTTGTTTTTTTCACAAAAAGTGAATAGCAATGCACATCTTATTGAGCTGAAAGAGAGTGAGGGCTTCCTAAAAGGAAGACCAAGCGTTCCAAGAAGTTGTTTGCCTAGCGATCCCTCCATTCATGAAATGAATGGAGTAAGGGATCGACCTTATGAGCTATGAGTTAAGGAGTTAAGTAGCTACTGAGTTCTTGAGTTAATGACTTAAGGAGTTGCTAATTGCTTCATTCTTTTTCCTTATTCTTCTAAGAGTGCTTTAAGGAGTGCTTAATGTCTTTATTAGCTCTTTCCTTAGTGCTCTAAAAGAGTCTAAAGGTTGTCTTAAAAGTGCCCTTTTAGGGCTTTTTAGTGCCTGGGTAAGGGGATCCTCTTACTAGCATCTTAAAGCATCCTTTCCTTCCCTCTAGGGGTCTCTGAGAGGAGAAAGAGTTTTATAAGGAATAGTCTAAGAGAGCTCCCCTCCCCCTACTGAGCAACCCAGCCTACGCTTGTTCTGCGAGGGCGGTTTTCAGCTCTACCTCACCTCCCCCTGGGGCCCTTTTCGCTCAGCTTTTGGCTTCGCTCAAGGGGGGTTATAGGGGGGGTAAACTGTTTTCCAAAGAGCTTCCAGATTGGCCCTCGGTTCGTGGTAGTCCACTCTCCTCAGGCGAATTCAATTATACTTTTAAACTCTCTTTTCTGAAAGTTCATTAAGAGAGCTAGACAAGGAGTGACCCTCGGTGGCATAGAGGGTCACGACCGTACTAGCTCCTTTTCTTATAACTCCTTTAGTGCATGAGATTTTCTTCCTAGCTACTCTCACAGCCCTACCCGGACACCAAAGGGGAGGGTAGGGCGTAAAGAGTGAAACACCAGAGAGAGTGACCCTCAGGTGAGGGGCACGAACGAGAGTTATGAGTTAATGAGTTCCGAGTTAATGAGTTTAGCATCTTTGAAGCTCTGTTTCCAAAGAGTTTAAGATTTTCCTTTATGCAAGTCAGCAAAGCGCAAACATACCTAAAGTCGCGATAGCGTCCTTATTCGGAAATTTTGCGAGCCAGAGACTCGAAAAACAAGAAAATCTCAAAAAAAAAGCACGCCACGCAAAGTGTGGAGCGCGCGGCGCCCTCTTTGGAATTTGGAAATCACCCGAGGAGACTTTGGTGGAGTGAGTAAGGACTGCGATTATACTGTGATGCCGGCTCTAGGACCCTAGGAATTTTTGGGAAAATAGGGACCGGGGGAAACAGATTTCCAAATTCCAAAAAGGGCGTCGCGTGCTCCACACTTTGCGTGGCGCGCTTTTTTTTTTTTTAGGCTTGGTTGACTAATGCTACTACTGATGTGGCCCTAAATCAGCTCACTTTGCGGCTGCAGCAGTGGAATTATGAGGTGTTTGGGAATATCCGACGAAGGAAGGAGATTTGTAGCGTAGAATCCTTGGAATTCAGAGTTCTTTGTCGAGGCACCATTCTGACTTTTTGGTGAATTTAGAACATGAACTATCAGTAGAGTATCAGAGTGTATTGGCCCAGGAAGAGTTATTATGGTTTCAGAAGTAAAGGTGCCAGTGGATTAATGATGGTGATCGTAACACGGCTTATTACCATGCCAAGACTATTGATCATCGGCGAAGAAACAATATTGCTGCCTTGAAAGATGATGATGGGGTATGGCACACTAATCCAGATCGGCTGCAACACATGGCCGTGGACTTTTACAGGAATTTATTCACTGATGATAGTAGTGTGAATTCCAACTTCCCGGTGTCGGGTCTGTTTCCTACCATTGAACCAGATATCTTGGAGGGCTTGAGTCTTCCGCCTACTGATATTGAAATTCGGAATGCTATGTTCTAAATAGGACCAACTAAAGCTCCGGGGCCCGATGGGTTTCACTCTTTCTTTTTTCAATCTCAATGGAGCGTGGTTGGGCGTCAGTCTGCAAGTTTATAAAGGATTTGTTTGCTGGTCAATATTGGTCTTCTTGTCTTCAAGAAACCACTTTGGTGCTGCTGCCGAAAGTTGACAATTCAGAAACAATGGCACAGTTCTGCCCCATCGGGTTGTGTAATGTGCTTTATAAGACTTTGACTAAAGTTATTGTTAATCGGCTCAAACCTTTGTTGTCCAATCTGGTCGCCCCAACTCAGTGTAGTTTCAGGACAGGTAGGCACACTACGGATAACATAGTTATTGTTCAGGAGGTTGTTCATTCTATGAGGACTCGTGCCAGTGGTATAGGTATGGTGGCAATCAAGATTTACTTGGAAAAAGCATATGATAGATTGAGATGGAGCTTCATTTGTGATACACTTAGAGATGTTGGTCTTCCTTCCAATTTAATTCAAGTGATCATGCAATGTATCTCTCATACGGAGATGCGGATCCTTTGGAACGGTTCTTTGACAGAAGCATTTGCTACATCCAGGGGGGTCCGACAAGGCAACCCAATTTCGCCGTACCTCTTTGTATTATGCATTGAAAGGTTCAGTCAATTGATTAATAGAGAAGTGGCGGCGGGTGCTTGGCGTCCGACTTTCCTAAGTCGTGATGGTCCTCCACTCTCTCACATCCTGTTTGCCGATGATATGGTTCTTTTTGCAGAGGCTGATGTGAGTCAAATTCCAGTTATCAATACTTGCTTATCTTTATTCTCGGATTTCTCGGGACAAAAAGTCAGCCAGGCGAAGACTCAAATGTTTTTCTCTAAAAATGTCGAGCCCTCTGTGATTCACGAGTTCTCCTCCCGGTTGGGTTTTTCTGTTACAACTGATCTGGGCAGATATCTTGAAGTGCCTCTCATCCATGGCAGAGTGCCTCTCATCCATGGCAGAGTGACTAAACATACATATAACTCCCTTCTGGAAAAAGTAAGTCAACGGCTCTCTTCTTGGCAAGGACGTTTTCTTTCTTTGGCTGGTCGGGTTACGTTGACTCAATCTGTCCTAGCAGCTCTACCTATGTTTACCATGCAGACGGTGCATTTGCCGGCTTCGAGAATTTCTGCCCTCGGACAGAAGTGTCGCTCCTTTATTTGGGGCTCATCTCCTACTTTGCGGAGGACTCATCTAGCTCCTTGGGATCTAATTTGTTCTCCGAAGAGCCATGGTGGTTTGGGGTTCCGGCCTTTCTCTGATCAAAATGCAGCTTTGTTGGCTAAACTCGGGTGGGGGTTAATTTCTAAGCCCGAAGCTTTGTGGGTCCGTGTATTACGGGCCAAGTATGTGCGCGGAGGTGTTTTGCTTCCTGACTCGGTTTCACGAGCATCTCCCTCATCTCTATGGCTCAACTCCTCTTGCCAAACATTGGTCCATTATTCAGAACGAGATTGAATGGATTGTTAGGGATGGCACACGTATCAGATTTTGGACGGATCCTTGGGTGGCTGATGTTGGTCCTCTTCTACGGGTGGCTACTGGTTTGGTGCCTGCTTCTGAATTGAATGCTACTGTGATTAATTTTTTTCACTCCTAGTGGAGCTTGGAATTGGAGTTCATTTCAATCTCGTTTGCCGACTGGGGTTTGCTTACAGATTGCTGGAATTCCACCCCCTAATCCTTGTGCCGGCCCAGACGAGGTTTCTTGGAAACATTCTGCCTCCGGTCAGTTTACTACCCGCTCTGCCTATTTTTCTATCCAAAATGACACAGTGAGGGATAGGAGTTGTTTTTGGTCACTGGTGTGGAAATGGCGAGTTCCCCAGCGAATACGAATGTTTTTATGGCTTGCTGCTCATGATTTTTTATTGACAAATTCCCGTCGTTTTCATCGACATATGACACCGTCTACTGGATGTATGAAGTGCCATCACAGAGAGGAGTCTATTATTCATGTTTTAAGGGACTGTCCAGTTACTAAGGATTTTTTTTACTCCTTTTACATGCGCTACCTGTTGGTTTTTTTTACATTTATTGCCCTCGTCTTTGGATGCAAACTAATCTATCTTCCACTTCTAATGTGTTTGATGGTGTTCCATGGCGATTGTGGTTTGGGCTTTCTTGTTGGTTGTTGTGGCGGTGGAGAAATGAGCTAATTTTTACGGGACGTGGAGCTCCCTTTAATCCAAGGTTCCCGATTTTTAAATTTTGTAGAGAAAGATTAGTGGCTGCTTCACATGCTCTTCCTGGTGTTAATGTTGATCGGGTAGGTAACCATGAGTCGGCTGTTTGGTCTTGTCCGAGCCCGGGGTGGGTCAAATTGAATTGTGATGGGGCCGTTTCTGGTAATGGTGGACAAGGGGTTGCCGGGGGTGTCATTAGAGGGAGCGATGGCGAATGGTTACGGGGTTTTGCTTTCCATATTGGTTTGTGCTCGGTGTCGCATGCTGAGTTGTGGGGCATTTACACTAGTTTGTCTCTTGCATATGAGATGGGGTTTCACTGGGTACAAGTAGAGTCAGACTCTTTGGAGGTAGTGCAGCTTCTAAATAGTCCTGCTGCAAGAGGGGAACGGGTTTCATCTCTCGTTCGCTCGGTGTGTGAGTTGATGGAGCGTCTGTGGGAGGTTTCCATTACCCATATTTCTCGAGCTGCCAATTCTTGTGCCGATTGGTTAGCAAAGTCCGCTTTCCAGCTTATGGAGTCCATTATCATGTTCAGGTGCCGCATGATTGCCTCAGTAATGTTTTGCGTGATCTGGATAATTTGTAGGTTCCATCTGCTGCTCCCGTCGGTTGAGCATTTTCTTTCTTCTGTATTCGAAAAAAAAAGAAAGGTTAGCTCCGGAAAGATTTCACCCTCCGAGAGAAAGAATTCGCTAGTATATCCCCCCCCCCCCAACCTCGCTCTTGTGTTAAAGAAGCGTACCCAGAACAGGAAAGATGGCAGTAGCTAGTAGCGAAATAACTTTCGTGAACTTGTAGATAGCTTAAATCCGCCTTTCCAACAGGCTCTTCTCTGGCTGGAAGGAGAACTAGAAATGCAATTGAATAGGCTTCCCTTTTTTTCTGCTATTGGCAGGGCTCACTTGAACTCGCTTGTTGGCTTGTTTGGTAGCTCGGTATTCTATATAATCATATTAAGAGTAGAGAAAAATGCCTCCTCTAACCCGCTATCAAATCAATAGCTTTAGGTGATCCTCATCGTCTAGACGAAAGCCGGGAGAAGACAGGCCTCACCTCGTGAACCATCCCTCGCTTGGAACAGAATCTCACTCCCTTCGATCGAAGCCCTTAAGGACATCTTACTATGATCAATAGCTAGACCGGACCTCTTCCCAGTTTCCGATCTTCTATCATTGGTCAGTTTCCCATGGTCTATCATCGATCCTTCAGAGGCAGGGTATGAAGAATGCTATGGTCTATCACCACCTATTATAGTATAGGTAAAGGCTTTAGCGTTATGAAAGAACTGGGGGAGAGAGCTTCCAGGAATGGTTCCTGCCCGTCTAGGGGACTGGATCCTTCCTTGCCTTGGACTGAAAAAGAGTGAGGAATGGGGCTAAGCTATACGCTACCTTACCTTGCTGAATCATAAATAAGCAAAAAAGGACTACTTAGTGCTGTATGGAAGAAAGGGGTCCTCGTCTGAGTCCACGACTCGCAGCTGCCTTTCTAACTAGGTTGTGACTCCCTCGGGATGGGTTCTCCTTAGGTAGGTTTTTCCATTTAATAGGATGAGTCGGATGGCGTAGGAAAGATCCCAGAGTAGAATTTCGAACTATTGAAAGATCTCAAAAATGACGTCACTATTATATAGATCACGGAGGTAGCTCGGATGATTGCCTTGACCCTCTTGGATGGGTACTTTATCACATTAATTTTAATCAATGAATGAGGTCAATTTCGATTCGGCTTAGTCAAACTAGGTCAAAGCCCGTTTAGTCTTTCTCTCCTCTATATCAACTGGATTGAAAAAGTAAACTGTAACTCCCACCGGCTGCTTACTGAATGCCCTTTTCGGGGGGCAAGGTTCTTTTGACGTGCTTTGCATAAGACAAGGGGTAGCGCTTTCTTAATCGATCGGTGAACAAATTTCTTGTTCTTCCGTCTAGCCTCCTTCTTGACTTTGACTGACTAATGTGTAATCCCTAAGTGGCACTCCCGGTGGGTAACCATTCTTTTTGGATGTCCTATGGTAGTCGTCATCATGGTGCCCATGATGGATGTAAGATTCTATTCAGTTAGCTAGGTCGTGGCCGGCTGTGAGGCTTTCATTTCCTCCGCCTCCTTCAGAGGTCTTGCTTTCAGAATCAAATAAGGTTTTCAACCCGTAACTCCTTCCTGCTCTTCTGGGGCATACATTTAATATATGTATTTCCTCTAGTAGGCTTTGTCTCATATCACATTACTTTTTATATAACCTTCATCACCCGGAAATTACTTAAAAAATGTCTAACTGTTTGCTGACGGATTAGCTGGTTGGCAGGTTAGCTTAATACCCCACGCTTACTCGAGCTTACTTAGGATTCCCTGACTCTTTATTTGTCCGTGGGATTTTCTAAAAATAGAACCCTCTATTACCTTACAAGATTTTGATCCCATTGACTGACCCATTACTGGCTTAGAGGTTAGAGCGTTAGAGAAGGGGATTACTATCCCATCCTTATTCTATCCTTGCTTTATTTACTGCTTACGGATACAAGACTAAGGTTTTTTTCCGGTTGGATTACTAACTAAAAGTCTGCTTATAGGGTTAGCTTACTACGCAAGGTATACTGGATTAGCCGGTTCGTCAGCGAAACCTTCCTTACTTTCTTTTTTTCGGACTCTTACTCTCAGATTTTGAGCCTGCTCGAGCCTATTTACTCCCTCGCTGCCCCTTGCCTACACTGTATAGTGCTGTTGCAGAACTCATCTCTTCAGAGACTAAACTTGGAACTGTGAAATTACAATGAACTTCATTAGTAAGGACTACAGATTCTAGACCTTATTCTGGCTCATCTAATTCTCATACATCAAATTCCTGTTACTGAAAGAAGCTTGGGAATGGAATTCGAGACTGTCCCACTCGGCCTCCTCGAAAGAACACACCTAAAGGTAGTCAAACCCAGTCTCAACCTCAAACTCCTTCCAAGGCTACTGCTACTAATGAGGATTCTTTTTCTTTAGTTAAAAGCCCTTCTCGTGTCCTCATCTGGGAATCACTCATCCACAGCATTGTCTCTCACATCAGGAAGAACGGAATGAAGGGGAAACCCCACTAGACAGAATAAGATGAAGGTCAGCATGATGAAATCAAAACATATTTGCATCCGTCTTTTATTTTAACTTAAGCTTTGAGTGAAGCTCTGAGCCTGCAATAAGGATGTTATTGGTCAAATATCTCAGAGTTTGAAACTGACACACTATAAACATAAAAACCTCAATCTTTTTATTGCTTTGCTTTTTTCGGTCTATCGTAGTCCCCATGGCACCGCTAGATAAGAGGTTCGAATCTAAATCATAACAGTAGCTCCAGTAGACACCAAAAGGAAATTCCAAGGATCAAAGGCACTCGGGGCTGGCGACTAACCCCTCCGAGGACGGTCGGGCAATTAAAGAATGCAACTCTTGGGCTTCCGGGGCAAGGACTACTATGCCCACTCAAGAGCTCTCATTCTCGGCCAAGTCCGAAAGCAATGCATTCAAAGGCTCACGAAGGCTTTCCCCGATGCACTGCACAGACGAGAGCAACTCCGGATTGAATAGTCAATGTCTTTTGTAATTTAATTATTCAAGCCCTTTCTTTTCTTCCAAAATAGAGAAAACCCCGTACCCAGATCTAGGCTTCCAAACAACTATTCCCGGATACACATATCGTAACGAATGGCAGAAAGAGAAGGCGAAAGGGCTCGCCCTCGAATCTAAGGGCGAAGTGAGAGCTATGGCAGGTATAACGGGTTCAGCGGGCGACAGTGAGTCTAATTCTATCATGGTCGGGTACAGCTTCAGACAGCTCACTGGCTAAATCGTATAATAGGGCATTTTTAGGAAGAACTCTTTGATGTCGAGAATAAATATTACTTGCTTTGGGACTTCGATTGTCTACCTATCGCTTAAGACAGAATGTTCGGATGTCGGCCCCTACTTGTTAAGTAAGGCGAGAGTCAAGCCTTTCCTTTCGCTCCTGGCCCTGTAGGGGCTGCTTTAAAGCCCGAGTCAAAGGAGGTGGTGACCAAGTGAAGACCCTTACTACCATGGTTTCTCTGGCACTTCTTTTGCTTTCGTCGCTAGGAGGCTTTAGGTCATGCAACGGCCTCAGTCAGGGACTTTCGAACCATTTTAGGGGTGATCGGCACCATTGGTTATACTATAGTTGATTGATGCAAATCCTAATCCCTCCCGTCTTGCCATCATAGTTGTTCGACCTTGAAGCAAGCATCAGTCTCTGGCTTTCCCGGATGTTCAAGATGTTGTTATACACTATCTGTAGCGAGAGGAACGAATACGGTCGACTGAAAGGAGAGGTTTGAAGACGAGAGACAATTGATAGATGAACCCTACTTGTGGAGACATCCCAATACCCATGGGCAGAATTGAACATCCCCCGGCGAGGAGGGAACAAGAGAGAACTGCCTGCCTACTCTTTTTATTTAGGAGCTATGAAAGGCGTAGAGCAGACAGTTCCCAACGAGAAGGCCTGTCCTTGGAGCGAAGTCTGTTCCAATAAGAAGGTCTGGAACCCTAAAAAAAATAGCCAATCCCGAAGCGGACTCATGCAAGGCCTTGCTTTCTTCTTGTTTTTAAAAGATTACGTGGTACAATTAGGTCGAATAAGCCCTTTCTGTTCTTGTCGGAGTAGCTACTCTTGGTGCTATTGAATGGTATAGCGTGGCGCGCTTTTTTTTTTTAGATTTTCTCGTTTTTCGGGTCTCTGGCTCGCAAAATTTCCGAATAAGGAAGGGCCATGATTTTACTGGCCTGTTTAGGCTCATCTGGTAAATCAGGCTTTGAAGTTACGGTCACTTTCAGGTTGTCTGGAGAGAGGAACTTTCTAATGCTGATCTCGCAAGTTTTGGTTTCGGAGATGGACATGGAAGCATCAGTCTTTACTGTACCGTGTGTCTACAAAGCCAGGTAAATGACAAATTCTAGTAATCCCTTGCAATTGGATCTTGGTGTAATTTGCTTGCAAACATGTATTATACAGCATGCATTGTATATAACCAAGCATGCACGCTTCTTGGTTGATATGCCCATTTTCCACATTTTTCATTTCTAGATGAACTTATGATCCAAAGGTCGCAAAAACCTAAGAATGGAGAAAATTACAACAAAAACTTGTGGTATTTGTGTCCTACAATAAGACAATCCATAATGCAAATAGCTGGCGACTTCTATTGACTTTTCCTTGTGCAAACAGAATTCTGAAATGATTATTTTCCTTCTGCATTGCTAAAGTAATTATGTAGTTTTCTTTTTCCTTCCCTGTCATTTGATTGCTTCACATTTCAAAATGTTTGTAAATGCAGGACCTATTGATAGGGAAGCTGTTAATATTACTCAATAGGCTTGTGTCCAGCCCAGCATATTCGGCCACTGTCCTGCGGATGTTGACATCTACTAGGGATATGGCTAGTTTGACCATTTGATGGTGCTAGCAGATTGTCCAGAAAAGACCATAGCTTGAGGTAGTGTGACATCATCACATGGCAAATGAGGGAATCAGAAATTCTTGAATTAGCTCAAGTATTTTAAAGAAGAGTTTTTACTTACCTAGGGGAGAAGGTATCCTAAAATTCCAAAACGAGTGTTCAAATAATTATATATTTTTTGTATTTGCATTTGCATGATATTATTTGAAGAATTATCAAAGGATGCTGCCTTGTTGCATGTTGTGCGATGCTAGTGGGTGATTATCCATTGGCGTAGTGCCTCGCAGTCGATGCTTATGCTTTCGAATTTTTCACTTCAAAAACGGTCATTTCTTCACGACCTAAATTCCTATTGCATCAATTTTTATTTCAAAGTTCAATATTTTATCACTATCTATATAATAGTGTTGGTTTCTTATTTTACCTAGAAAGTCGAATTGCCAAATCTACATGACTGATATCATAGTTTATTAATGGAAAATGATGCTTGCTGACAAAAAAAAAAAATCTACATGACTGGAAATTTAAAATCTTTTCTAAATTTTATCTTGAAAGTTGAAAAAAGGGGCAAATATGCAATAACCCTAGGTAAAACTGATGAAAACTTTTAAAGGTCATATCTTCAAGAATGAGCCTTTTTTTTTTAACTTTCATATTTTGACATGATTTAAACGATAGTAACGGGGTAAAAATTTAATGCAAGAATTAGTTAAAACTATCGAAAACTTTAAAAGGTTATATGTCACTCTGAGTTGGGTCAATTTGTTTTCAACTTTCATATTTTGACTTGTTTCAACTTTAATATTTTGACATGATGAAACCGATAGTAAACCTCTCCAATATTATCTAGAAATTTGAAAAAAGGGCAAAGAAAATTATCAAAAGAGGGACTGTAACTTGACAACGATGAGATTCTGATATTTGTAATAGTTTGTGAAGATTCGCTTGATATTTACGATTCATTCCTTTTTCTTTTTTCAGCTCAATCAGGCCATTGGATCTATTGAAGCAATCGCCAAGGCATCTAAGGAATCTGTTCTGGAGCGTAGGAACCTTTCAGCTGAGAAAGTCGGGAGGATTGCAAGGTTTTTCAGAGATCCTAAACTTTTACATTGAGTCCAAAAATCAACTGATCCGGACAAGCTAGCTGAAAACAATTGCTTCACTTGGTATTTTCATGTTTACTATCTAGTACCGGAACGGGATCTGTATATTGATTTACTACTTGATATGAATACTTTTTCCCTTATCTTGGGCCGGAGAGCCTTTATTGACTGGTTGTGGGATACACTACACTCCTCACGTGCATGCTATGCCCTCTCTTTTGAGGTAGCTCCCTCTATAGAATTGTAGGCAACCAAGAAAGAACAGCATGGGTCGCTGGGAACCGTTGAATTAAGAATCCTTGTCGCCTCCAACCCAACATTCTCATCCTCTAGTGAGCTATCCTACACTTTACATCTTTGGCACCCAACATTCTCTAGTGAGCTATCCTACCCTTTACATCTTTGGCACCAACCGGAGGTAGGTGACATGGTACCATACCGGCGATGAAGCTGTAACGGACGAACTAGCATCCTGATATCCTATACAGTCATCAATGAAACCCATTGGTAAGCAACATTAGTGGCCGCTTCCAAACCAAGGTAGTTAAGAGAAGCCCATTGGAAAGGAACATTAGTGATCTTTGAAACTAAGCCAGTTAAGTTGAAACAACATAATAGTACCAAGCAAACGCATTTGATGGATTATTGGAGAGCAGGCGGCATGTGTGCACTAGCTTTCACCAGACCGAGTTAGACAAGCAAACATGATATAAAGCATTCAGGAAGAAAGTGGCGAATACAATTAAAATACATAGAGAGTCATAGTCGGGAATGGATGAGAGGCAACAAGGACAAACAACATTTACAACAAACAACAACACTACTACATTAAAGACGCCCACGAAGTCGACAACTAATTTAGAGTGTCCATCTGCCTAATGTTAAAAAAAGAGGCTTAAGTCACACTTGGGCTCAGGATCTACCCACAGGTCCTCCCAGTCGTCAGCCATAAAGTCAAAACTGAGAATTAATTTAGGGTGTCCATCTGCCTAATGTAGACGGGGCTTAAGTCATACTTGGGCTCAGGATCTACCCACTTGTCCTCCCAGTCGTCAGCCAGAAAGTCAAACTGAGAATAATCATCGTCGTAATACTCCAACACGACCACGGTGGCTCGGAGGGTGTGGAGTTTCTTGGTTGTGAGATTCTCAGCCACGAACGTCAGGAAGTAGAGCTCCCTCCCGCACAGATAACGAGTGGCTTGTTTCATCTCCACAAACCGATATTCCATACCCTGCGAAGGCAAAATTCCCTTCTTAGAAGACAGAGAAACAAACAAAAAAAGAAAAAAGAAAAGGCCTTTAATCTTATACATACGCTAAGACAAGAATCCAATATCTTAATTAGCAAAGAACTTCATCATCATATGATACCCCAACACCTCAAAACAATAGTTGGTTTCACACCGCTGCCAGAAGCGTGTGACATATACAAGTCATAGAATAAGCTCTTTGAGAGGCCAACCAGAAATATCTTATTGAGAGAACAGGGTTCGATTCGATTATAGGCTAGATTTTAGATTCACGCTATGCTAGCTGTGTATAGAAGTTTGAAGAAGCAGCAATCTTTATCTTATATATATCAAGATAGATTTTATAGAAAAAAGTTAGCTCAGCAGGCGAGGAAAGATGGGAATGTAGATGGAAGGGATACCGCGCCTAAGCGGCTACATCATATGATACCCCCCAACACCTCAAAACAAGGCTACAACATATGAATGATATAATATAACAAAGAATTTAAGGTATGCATTAATATTAACTACATTTTTTAAAAAAAAATAAAAGAAAAAAGAAAAGAAAGGAGGAGAAGAAAGAACATAGAGTACCATCAATTGCTCGAGCCGAGATAAAGCTTTTCCCCAGCACATCTTCACCACGGCATCATTGGAAGGATCGACGACGGGACGGAGTATCTGGAAAGGGAGCTGTGTGTCATCAGCTGGGACATGGGGGACTTCAAAACCCTAAACAATAAAGAATAGAATTTGGTTAGAAATAGCAAAATTTTTAAAAAAATTAACCAACAAAATGGGAATTAATAAGCAAAGATCAGTACTTTTGAATAGATAGAGATTAAGAAATTGATTGATTAAATAATAGAAAACAATCGGGAAGAAAGAAACCTGGGATTCGCGGAGTTCATGAAAATATTTGGTGAGTGAATTCCGGTGGTCATCGCGAAGAGTGTCCAAGAATTTGTCCAGGAGTTGTTGTGTAGGAGCCATCAAAAGCCCCTTATAGGGAATCTGCTCGCCCATGGAATGCTTATCCTTAAAAGCTGATTCTGGTACTACCCAGAACACGTTGAGGCAGATACCCTCCTCCAGCTGCTCGGTAGTCCTCGGTTCTTCCTCGCCAAAATCGGAGCTGCAACGGATTTCGTCTAGGCGCAGGTCATCGAAATCCCCCAAATCCAAAAGTTCTTCACTGGAGGCGATCCTTGCAATCTTGTGAGGTGGGGCATGCGGGTCGGACTCCCACGGACACTGAGAATCCGCCACAAGCTTGTCGACGGCGGGCATGGTCGAAACGAAACCCTCGAAGTTTTCTTTCTTTTGGTCCGGGGGAATTTTTTTTTTTTTTTTTTTTTTGAGCAAAGGAGGGGAAGTTAATTCTATCTACCTGCAATGCAAAAGTGCGCGTGTTTTCCTTCCTTTTATACATACAAATATGTGTGCGCCGCCCTAGTAGTATTTATACATACTAAGCCCAAACCCAAAATAAATAAATAAACATTGAAACATGCCAGAAAGAAGCCCAAACTCCCAGGATATTAAAGCCCAAACCCTCCGACCCAACCCAAAACGCTGCTCAAATCATCGAAATCTTGGCCCGCTACTGATGATGACCTGATAACAAAAGGGACACTTGAAACTTGAAATGCTCTCCCCCCCCTCCGCCCCCCCCCCCCCAACTCATACTCTCTCAATTCAATCTTTTTCACCAACAAATTACACCCAAATGCACACACGGAGAATGCAAAAAAAAAAAAACTAAAATAAAATAAAAATACACACACAAGAGACTTGTCACACGGTGGTGGCCTCTCTTGTGGCATTCAAAGGTGTGCAACCAGTTTAGCAAGCAGAAATAAGGTCGGTCAGCAAATTATTGTTTATTTATAGCTTTTCTTTATGGAAAATTATCAATATTCATAGTTAGGGCTAAAATAACAATGCTGAAAGGACAAATCCCGTCATTACTATTAGGGGAATCTTTTGTAATCTAGTCTTGGAATAAAATTCAAAATAGGACAAATCACAGACATGGGCTTTTGATCGACAAACCTCAAATTCGCAACTAGCTAGCTTGCAGAGGGCATCATTACTACAATTTTCACTGTGTCCGGTGTAAATAATTACATGCAGCTGGTGCTCTTGTTTTACATTGTTGTTAACCTTTTAGGAGATTCGCTACCAACCAGTAACGGCAAGGATAACTAAAATCAGACATGTGCTTTCGAAAATTTGAACACACACACATCGCAGATTCTAAAGTACTTCATTAACGGCGGAACATACAGGAATGGGAAATCAAATAACATGGATGCTTCTCTTTGGACAGGAACCTCACGTTAAGCATTTAGTTATATGTTTTAAGTTGTCCCACATTCTTTGAAGATAAAATCACCAATTGACTAATCAAGAAAAGAAGACAGTTGTCCCCAAGGAAAAAAAATGGATTTCCATAGATAGAAGAATCCTGCTATCTTTGATGAGATGTATGTGCAGTGGGTGGGTCTGGTTAGAAGTCAAAGAGCCAAAGCACCCTGGATGGTGCTCTTTTTCACCACTATTTGGTGCCTATGGCTGGCAACGAATAAAATCATCTTTGAATCCAAGAATACTGACTGGGGAAGGATGCTTGAAGTCGTGTTGTTTAGGTCTCTTATGTGGATGAAGGCTGTGCAACCGAGCTTTCCGTACGACCTTACTGCCTTACTTATCAGCCCTGAGAGTGTTCTAGCTTGGCAAGGAAATGGCTGTAATTTATCTCGCCTTCGTTCTCTATAGTATAGCTCTTACATTCGGGACTATCTTGGTATCTTTATGTAAGTTGTATGTTTCATGATGTAAATGGGTTACTGGTTCTAGTCATCCTTTTATGACTGGCCAGTGTCATGATAATCAATAAAATCTTGGTTTTCATCAAAAAAAAAATCTTTGAAGATATATGGCGATTTGGTGGCTCCCGTGTTTCAAGTTGAGGGGATGAGAATCATGCAAGAGTGTTTAATCAAATGTTTAGATTATGTGGGGGCAAGTGAGAGGGTGAGAGAGAGAGTGGAGAAATGAACACCAAATTTAAGCACATGTTGTTAACAAGGAGAATTTTGTAACAGGAGGCCTATCTGCACCAAACAATATATAAACCTATGCCCCAGCCTACTTATAGAACTTTCAACTTAGAATAGCTAGCTAGCTTCACGTTCAACTTTTCCTTGTTTTGATACATACTTTCCAGCGATTGAACCAAATTAAAAGGGCGGTTGTTCCTACAAAATAAAAATTACAAAAAAAAAAATCAGAAGGCCATATATAAAATTGTAGTTTTTCTATTAAATAGTATAGTTTTTTGCCTCCTATTTCCGAATCAAAAAGCCTAGCTCACTTGAATATCATTCAATAAAAATGCTTTTAATTGACAAAAAAAAAAAAATACTTGTTGTTCTTGGTTTAATTACATTTACAGATGTATAGTTGTGTTTCTGTCTGCAACTTATGTATATATCCTGACTCAGAATAAAATTACTTAAGCCCTTTTCCTAAGTTAGAATTGAGTCAAAGTCCTATTCTCCTTCATGGAACACAACTCATCGGCTTATGCATTAGAGGATCACTTCCTTCCACGGTTTCCACCAATAATATATTAATTATGACACTTAATCTATGATCTGATTGATCAAGCCATCAAATCCTTGGATTATGGCATGATTTCTGGTAAGAAGTAGACTTATAACAACGCTTCAATTCATGATTTGCTTACATATGACGACCTATATACATTTCCTCATTTTCGAAAACCTTTGGTTTGAAAAGAAACAGAAGGACTTCGAAATACACCCAAAAATTTCATGGTTGTTCCTTAGGCTTCCTCAGCCTACAAGGCAAATATATATATATGATTCCAGCTGGGTACGTAGCTGGTTAAATTATCTGAATCCCGCAGCCTTAAGCCCTTAACTACGTTAAAATGGTCATAAAACACAAGAAAGTCCGTAAATATACCACCTGTAGTGCTGTATATATATAACTAACAGTCTGCTAATAGTTTGTTCTAATATCATGAAAAAGTGAAAGAAAAAAACATGGAAGGTTCTTTATAATGATAAATTAACCATGACATGAGCATTTTTACGACACACCTGTGACGCGACGCATTTTCAAAAGCCATGGGCTGAATAAGAATCCTGCAATTCGATGAATTAAATCTTTCCACATAATAATAATATTGAAAGTGATTGCCAGTGGGATTCCTACATCTTGATCATGATAATATTGTTCTATATGCCAAATAATTATCATGGCCTCCTTACCTTATCCTTTGTCCTTGGCTGCAGGAGCCACCCACAGTATCGAGACCGAAAGACCCTTCCTCTCTTCCTCTCTTCCTATAAATATATGTGAAGTGGGGAAGAAGGTCTCATCAGTCCCACAAAGCATTGAGGAAGATTCCTGGAAGAGAAAGCTCAAATTAAGAAGCCAACCACTTTTTTTTTTTGAAGAAGCAGACACGGCGTGGTATTGCTTCGGCTCATCTTCCTTATTGTTTAATGAATCAATTAAAGCTTTCAAAGACGAGCCGAATCAATATCACTCTTGTATGCTTTCTGCTGTCTTAGTTAATCTGGAAAGAAGAGAAGAAATCGAGCTAGAGGGAGTTCACAAATTAATGTAATGCTGCTGATCGTGGTAAAGTTAACATAAACCCTTGTGAGATCTCTTCTTGCTCTTGTAAAAACATATGTAGCGGAGACCCAGTTTCCTGCTTCTTTCTGTGGTTTGGTCCTAATTATGAGTAGAACGATAGTTTTGGTGTATGGAGTCATTTTGTTAATTACTACCTCTCTTCTGAGCAGAATGAATCTGCTGTTACTAACCCTTTTTTGTTTCCGGAAAAATATTTTTTTAAACCAAGGTCCGTTAGGAGAAGAAAGACAATTAATGTTTCATTTTACGGATCCAGGTGACCTGCTGGAACAGTTTCGGGCTAGCTAGATTTATGACAAATCCCAACTTTTGTTCCTTTTCCTTCAACTGTTTCCAGATGTCTTACACGGAAAAAGATGGAGCAGATTGTTTGTGACCGGATCCCTCTGGTCTCAAGCCAATTCAGTCTTTACACAGGCATATATATCCAATCTGAGAGCAGTTTTCTTTTGAAACTGTTCTCTACTAGTGTATACATAATGCAATATACTCCTGCAGATTTTCATGTTTCTCTCAATATTAACATATATCCGAAGTACGTTTGCAAGACAGAGAATATACATGGTTCATTACAGGTAAAGTTTCCCTCCTTCAAAACCTGACGCCAGTAATCTATGATCATGTCCCATCAACGCTATGTTATTTCAGTGCAGTTTCAGTAATTCCTGTATATATGTTGTGTATAGCTTCGAAGCATGAATAGTTCATTTTGCATAAAAAAAAAAAAGAAAGCATGAATAGTTCACCTTCATGGAATATATGATAGAACTGTAGAAGCACGGGGAGCATGTGATGCTTTTCACTAAAAGTCACTGATGAGAGCTGAAATTAAGAAATAATCCAATTCAAAGCAGAAAAAAATTCATTAGTCACGGATCACTTGTCCCCAGAAACATTATTCATTGATCTAATACTAATATATCTTAATGTTTCTTAATATATAGTAGCTCGTGTTTGCATATATAGGGGGCACCTATTTTTTTGCCGACCAACCTATTGATTCCAGACATCGAGACCATATGGATATACATATAATAACTATCCGTACTGACCCTTTCGTTAAATTATTCTACGTGTTGGCAATAAAAATCTATAATGGATATGAGGACAGGTTTCCACTTTTTTGGTATCACAACGTTTGAAGTGAAAGTAGTTGTATGAGACCCAACAGCACCCAAAAGGACAGATTCACACTCAATGGTCTGTCAAAAATGGTGTATAAAAGTGATTGATTGTAGCCGATGAATTAGTCACTTAACTAGTACAAAAATAAAAGATTCATTCTTAGCCGGCGCTGTGATGTTTGCTAGGGTGTACAACTTACTATATTAGCCAAATTAGTTATTAAGTGCGTTTATGAAATGGTAATACTAATAATACAAATTAATTAAGGTGCATGATCAGTGGCTGCTCTAATTTTTTTTTTTTGGTTGCAAGTGGCTGCTCTAATTAAAAATTATGATACGACATTCCGACAATCTAGCAATCAACTAATACGTGATCAATACATAATCGATTGATTTAAATGGTTTGGCATACACTTGATCTGCCTAAGTAAGATCTTGAATCCGAATTTTATGAACGAAAAAATTAGTATTATGAAAGTTTTACTTTACGACTTTAAAGGTGACTCTCTCTAATTAGTATACTTAACCAGTAACTAGATCGGAAAAAAGAAAAAAGACATCATCGATTATGTATGTGCACAATCAGGAGTGGAGCCCGACCAAAATTTTAGGGAGCCCAGATTGACCCAAAGATTTAGAGGGGCCAAAATGGTTACTTGGCACTTGATCTCCAGTTCGAATTTTATGAACAAGAAAGTCAAGAGCGGAACCAGACTAAAATTTCAGGGGACCCAGATTGGCCCAAAAATTTAAGAGGGGCCAAAATGGTTACTTGGCACTTGATCTCGAGTTTGAATTTAATTTTATGAGCTAGAAAAATTAGTATTGTGAGAGTTTTACTTTATGGCTTGGTAGGCCGACTCGCTCTAATTAGATGTACTTAACCAGTAGCTTGATTGATTACGTTTGTGCACAACAGTTCCTGCATATGAACATGCACTATATAAGAGAACAACATCTGGATATGAGCATGATGATCAGTGGCTTTCGATGACCATTTATTTTTTGACTCAAAACCACCTAGAAACAAAACCCTACACTCTCGCCGTATCTTTTTTCTTTTTTTTTTTTGTTTGTGTTCATAGCAATATTGATTTCAACCTAGACACAAAAGAAAGGCTATCTCCTATCATTGTTTCCAAAGTTACAGGTGCTGCAAAGTGCAAATACATGGACACAACCTGTGTTTGAAATGCATGAACAAGCAAACCATGGGCTTGAATATATAGGAGACTTGGAAACAAAACGTGTAACGGTGTAAGTCGCGAGCCGAAAAAAGACCCAACATGTTATCTATCTACTGGATTGTTTGAAACTTTATTTTTTTTCTTAAGAAACGCGGGCCCGCTGTGTTTTTATAGTACTTTTTCTTTTTATTTAGTTACAGTACCGCCATTTTTTCTTGCCATATAACGTATTTTCGCTCCAAAAGTCTAACCAACCCCCATATTTCTCGTACCAGAGTCGATGCAGGACCGTACACGTGTCCCGACCCTGATATGTGAAATCATTATATGACTGGAAAAAATTCCTGGTGGTCGTGGATGGATATAGTCAGATTAGGAAAGGGGACAAAGAAGGTTTGGAAGTGAAGACCGTTGACTCCAAGTCAATGCCAATATCAAGCAAACATATAACTTGAAAGCTTTCAAGAGATCAAGAATCAACAATTCCCAGAAATGTTTTTTTTTGCTGCATTCTGTTTTTTCCTGTATGATATATACTGTTACGCAGCAACGACTTGAAGCTCTTCAAATTACTGTATCTGTCATCTATTGGCCTTGGTTTTTCCCGGGAAGTTCATTTCCAGCTTCACATTTTCTAAGGTAAGCCTATATATCTGAACTTGATGAATCTGTGTTTTTGCGGTGCAATCCTCTTGATTTTGGTCAACCAAGGTCTCTAGTTTGATCAAGAATGAGAATGATTAAGAAAGTTATTCTTTCTGCTTAATTTGGCTTCTGGCTGACAAAGTAGACTGTAGTGTGTGATGATGAGAAATTGTCCTTCTAGTTGCACCTATCTTACACAACTGTTTGCAAAGAAAGCTAACACCGCAAAATTTCCAATTTTTTTTTTTCTTTGTATCCGACTTTGAAAAAAAAAAAAAAAACCCTACTTTTATTTAGGCCTAGCATTTATTTGCAATACTATATCTTGCTAAGAATCAGTACATCCTACGGACTTCCCTGAAGTTGAAGTTGGTACTAGTTTTGTCATGAAAGTTCAAAGGTGTGTTTGCCTGTTGAATTTCTAATTAATTGGATTCTGTCATCTATATACCAGCTTTTTTCTTACTTGAACTTGACTGTTGAGAGTTGATGGTCTTAATCATAAGGTATCCCTAGCAAAGGGATGGCAAGGGATGTCATTGTTCATGCATCATTTGCATCCGCATCTGAGTTACTGTCTCATAGCGTGCTTGCCATATTCGACACTGTACATGCGGCCAGAGAAGTCCTATTTCAAAAGGAGAATTTCCAGAAATTCTCAACTTACTTAGAAAAGACTGCATTAATCTTGAAAGATTTGTCAAGACAGAACCTGGGCTGTTCTGATAGCCTGAAAAATGCTGTAGAGATTCTTAACCGAGAGACAAAAGCTGCTAGGCGGCTGGCACTTGAGTGTACCAACAGGAACAAGGTCTATCTCCTACTTAACTGCCGGAAAATTGTGAAGTCCTTGGAGGAAAGCACAAAAGAAATTAGCCGAGCATTAAGCCTACTGCCTCTTGCTACGTTAGACATTTCATTTGGTATAGCTGATCAAATTAGCCAGCTATGCAAGAGTATGCAGGGAGCCGAGTATCGGACAGCAGTGGCCGAGCAACAAATACTGGAGAGGGTTGAAAAAGCAATACAGGAAGGAAATGTTGATCGATCTTATGCCAACAATTTACTGGCCAGTATTGCTCAGGCTGTTGGGATCTCTGCTGAGCAGGCTGCATTGAAGACAGAATTCGAAGAATTCAAGCACGAAATTGAAAATGTGAAGCTGAGGAAGGACATGGCAGAAGCTCTCCAAATGGAGCAGATCATTTCACTGCTTGAAAATGCTGATGCCACTAACTCTCATGAGGAGCGTGAGAGGAAGTACCTTGTGAAGAGAAATTCTCTGGGTTCCAAAACCTTGGGACCTCTTAATTCTTTTTATTGTCCAATCACTCAGGATATTATGGTTGATCCTGTTGAGATATCATCTGGCAGAACATTTGAGAGAAGTGCAGTAGAGAAGTGGTTTTCAGAAGGCAACAACCTCTGTCCCTTGACCTTAACTTCTGTAGACACTTCTATTTTACGGCCTAACAGAACTCTTCGCAAAACAATTGAAGAATGGAGGGACAGGAACAACCTGATTACGATTGTGTCCATTAAGCCCTTACTCCAGTCAGATGAAGAGCAAGAAGTTCTAGAGTCCCTAGGGAAGTTGCTGGATCTGATGCAAGAGCGAGAGTTGCACCAAGAATGGGTGGCAATGGAAGATTATGTTCCAGTCCTTGTCAGGCTTCTTGCTTCAAAAAATCATGAAATAAGAAGCCAAACTTTAGCCATCCTTTTCTTCCTTGCAAAGGGAAATGAAGACAATAAGGTACTTTTGAATTTACTGTCCTTTATTACCCAATGAGGCGATACAGCTAACCACATCCATGTCATTTTGTGAAAACTCATTGACAATGACATTGTAAACTTGATCATCTTTGGAATGTTTTTCACTAGCGTTACTAACAAGTAGTAGGATTGACTACTGCATTTGTTCTTGTGGTAGTATTATCAACTCAAAAGATTCTGTACTTGCAGGAAATGATTGGCAAAGCTGATCGTGCACTTGAATTGATTGTTCGATCGCTTGCGCGCCAAATTGAGGAAATAAAGTTGGCCTTGCAGGTGCTGGTAGAACTATCCAGAAATCATCTTCTGTTAGATTTAATTGGAAGTGCTCAGGGCTGCATACTTCTTCTTGTCACTACATTAAACAGTGATGATATTGAAGCTGCCAAGGATGCAGAAGAGATTTTGGAGAATCTATCTGTACTTACTCAAAATGTTATACAAATGGCACACGCAAACTATTTTAAGCCACTGCTACGGCTGCTTTGTTCAGGTATGTTTTAATATGATCTGTTTCTTGTTGGTCATGATTACCAGTGGAATCTAGCTTCTGCAACCCTGTGGGAACCAACAAGAACTTAATTTCATAGACTATTTATATTAATTTCATGCTACATGAATTTGTAACAATGACAGAGATCAAATTTCTCGCAAGATCACAAGACTTCCTCTGCAAGTTTCTCTCCATGATGTTGCTTTCTATGATTGTCACGGAAACATGTTGATCTTTCTCATTGAACTCAAGTTGAACATCAAATATAGTGATAAAGTGTTAACAATGTTTTTGGTTGTAAGGTTGATGATTTTTTTTGAAGTTCCATTTTATAGTTTGCACACTTTCTAAACATTGAAGCCACATATGTACTTTAATGGATTACCGTGTCAACATAGGTCCTCAGGACGTCCAAATGATCATGGCCGAGACATTGTCAGAGGCAGAGTTGACTGACCACAGCAAATTATCCTTGTTCAAAGATGGAGCATTAAAGCCGCTTCTTCAGTTGCTTTCACATGGTGATTTAGAAGTGAAAAAGCCAGCCATCAAAGCTCTTCGGAACCTTTCCACCGTACCACAAAATGCCCTTCAAATCATGGGAGAAGGTGCAGTTGGACCACTGCTTGAACTTCTTTACCGTCACAATCTATCATCAGCATATTTGCGTGAACAGGTTGCGGCAATAATCATGCACCTTGCAATAGCAAGCGCGGGTCAAGTAGATGATACTGAGCATGTGCAGTTGCTGGAAACTGAGGAAGACATATATAAACTCTTCTGTCTTATTTCCTTGTCTGGTCCTGACGTTCAAAAACGCATTCTCCGAACTTTCCTTGCACTGTGTCAGCCTCCTCCTGCTACAGAAATGAGGGCAATACTAAGACAGGTATGCCCATGATAAGTGTGGTATCTCACTTACGAAGTCTGGTTTCCCTATTTTGATTAGAAATCTTAAATTAGAAAGACCCTTACCTGGAGGACTGACTTTAATTATTTAGCAGAATGCTTGAATTCTTTTGCTTGTTTTGAGCTCTATTGTTCTTTAATATGGTAACTATGGAATGTCCATATTTTATCTGTCAGTCTGTCTTCGTTTGCCTCTTTTCTACTCCAAATGTAATCATTTCAGAGTTTCAGATTACTTTCTGACGATAGATATGCCATTTTCAGCTCTCAGCTGGCCAGGTATTAGTTCAGTTATGTGAAAGCCATCATCATCTTGTGCGGGCAAATACTGTGAAGCTCTTCTATTGCTTAACTGAGGACGGAGATTATGGCACGTTCTTGGAGCATGTGGACCAGAAATGCATTGAGACTTTGCTCATTATCATCAAGACTTCCAATGATCTGGAGGAGGTTGCTGCAGCTATGGGCATTCTGACCAATCTTCCGGAGGAGCCACGGATTACTATGTGGCTCCTGGATGCTGGAGCAATTGAGGTCATTTCTACCTGTCTTCACGATGGAAGCAGAAATGCCACATACAGAATCAAGGTAACAGAGAACTCAGTTAAAGCCCTTCGTCGATTCACTGTCTCATCGAATCACGAATGGCAGAAGAGAGTAGCAGAAGCTGGAATTATTCCAGTGCTGGTGCAATTGCTAGTTTCTGGAACTTCTGTGACTAAACAATATTCTGCAGTTTCACTTCAGCAGTTTTCAGAAAGTTCCTTGACCTTAAGCAGCCCAGTGAAAAAGCGTAGCATTCTTTCCGCCTGCTTTGCTCCACCTATAGAATGCTGCCCTGTACATTTGGGCATCTGTGCAGTGAAGTCTTCCTTCTGCCTTTTACAGGCTAATGCTGTGGAACACCTTGTGAGGATGCTTGGAGACACAGATCCTGGAACACAAGAAGCTTCTTTTGATGCACTTCTAACATTGATTGATGGAACTAGTTTACAAAGTGGTAGTGAGGTGCTTGATGCAGCTAATGCCATTATTCCTATCATAAAATTGTTGAGTTCTTCTAGCGAAAGGGTGCAAGAGAAAACACTGACCGCTTTAGAGAGGATATTCCGACTGATTGAAAGCAAGCAAAAATATGGCAGTCATGCCAAGATGCCACTAATTGAGATAGCACAAAGGGGAAGCGAGGGTATGAAATCACTAGCTGCAAAAGTACTAGCTCAATTAAATGTGCTTAATGACCAGTCCTCTTTTTTCTGATTGCATGCCATTACCATTTGTTCTACTATATTATTTATTTGTTTAGTGTCAGAAATCAATGACTTGCAAAATGTAATTCTTTGACGCCAAAAGCTTCCTTTCATAATGCTAAATTTTTAAGCCTGCCATTTATTTAAGACGTTTTACCTTTTTTCAGTAGGAGTAGAAATATCTCAGTGGGGCCATATCCTTTTCTTCATGAGACCAACTGAAAATCCAGTATGTATAGAGTCTATAGACTCATCCTCGATCAAAGATTTAGCATTTATGATAGACTCTTTTTGGTGTTTCTGGTATTTGTACTATTGCAATAAAAATGAAAGAAATGCATGTAGTAGTAGAGAAGAGGATTCTGAAGAACTCTACGAAATCACCAAATATGCATCTAAAAAATCCATTATCAAGCATGAGGACAAAGAACAATCTTCAAAAGCAAACTGGACTATATTCACAGACTGAAAGATAAATGATCCAAAAAGCTGGAAGAACTTAAATATATACAGTTTAATCACACAACCGGGCAGCCATCCATAATAATCCCCTTGGCTGTTGGACAACCAGCCAAGGGGCAACCTTCGTCACTGTTCCCCCACCAGGATAAGCTAACTTTCCAGTTTTGGAGTCCGAAAAATAGCAACAGGGTCATAAATGCCGTCCCGGCATCAAGGCCACCAGAGAGGATGTAATTGTAGCGTTTCCACCAGTTTGTCCGGTATCTGAAGACAACATATCCAGAGAGGAAGCCAACAATGACCCAAGTGGTGTAGTTCACAGCAGAAGCTGGAGGCATCATTGAAGTGGCACCCAACAGGACAGGCATGTGGACATATCTAATCCATTCCTGATGAGGGAATAGCTTGTGGGCAATCCACACTGCAACAGGGGCAACAGCCCCAGCCATAAAGAACCAGTTCACAGCACCATATTCACCCAAGTCTCCGAAGATTCTACGGGGTCCAACAAGCCCCCATATCACAGATGCACCAAAGAAAACCCTGTCCATTGGACATGTCCATGGACCCTTGTCTTGACTACAAAGATCAGGAATGGCTCCCATCATCCACCAAGCAGTTATTTGGTAAATTACAGCTGACACAACTGTTCCAAGCACCTGCAATGTCACTGGCTTCAGCTTCGCTTTTTTTTTTTTTTTTGATACTAGTCTGACTCGAAGACGTCACCCCTCTTGGCTTTAGCTTTTAGACATTCTAAGCAATCTGAAACAGATGAAAGACACAACTGACCTGCGCCATGAACATGGACCTTGGCGGAATCTTCATGTAGTGGCCAAGCTTAAAGTCTGATATAAAGCTTATGGCTTGAACCATGCTGATATACCCGTACACCTTGAAGCACATATTTGCCACAGGACGCTCTGGGTACAGATAACCAATAATATATTCTGTAATCACATTCAAACCAGGTGCCTATTCACCAGCCAGAGTGCAAAACGTAAAGAAGAATCAGTGAGTTACAGTATCATTGGCTTTGTAATCAATCCCTTTAAATTGCATACAAAAATAATATCTCAACTTATTTTACCTGGTTTGTGGTTGCACAAATAATGCCAATTGGAAGAGTGAAGAAAACGGCAATACCACAAGCTAGCAAAACACCCCACCAAGGCAATTGAAGCATGTCACTGTAATACTGGCAAGCAAACATTATAGCAGCAATGTTTACTATGAGAATGGCCAAAAACCACCACGTTGGAACCTGTTTATAGCTTTTCATTAGCCTAGAATGTATGTCAAGTTTACTCTTTCCCCCAAAGGCCTCTCTGGTTTGCTTCCATAGTTCACTGCATGCAGCAAGTATAATCATATAAATGAGAAATTTAAACACTGTACCCTGCGTGAATAATTGTTTCTATTGACTTTGGCTTTTGAAAAAACAATGTTGAGGCAAAGCAGCTTAAAATCAGATAATGTATGCTTCCAGCTAAACTTGGTAGAGCTTACCTTCCATTGAAGCATAACACATGCATGAGAGTAGCAGACAGCATAGCAAATCCCATGCCATAAGTCATAGCAAAGAAGGTGCTCAAATGAATGGGGCCAATCCTAGCAAAAGCATCTCGGTCAAGGTGAAAATTGGGATCCACGATTTGATGATAGTTATATCTTGCACCACTGGTTGTGTAGAGGTCACTAGAATATATTGGGAAAGTTTTGGCCTTGTAGATATCGAGCCAGTAAGTGATGGGTGTCAGCACATACATTATCAATAAGAATCCAACAGCAACATTTGCAGTAGCAAACCAAGGACTAGCAAGTGGACTTCCAAGGTATGAAGCAATTGTAGCCCAGTTAAACCCTACTGAACCTATTCCCAGGCCTTGCATACCTGAACCCAGCTGCTGCACAAAAACAGACTTGGGAGCAAGCCAGCAGAGCCATGAGAAAGCTGTTAACAAGGTGAAAAGATATCCGGGGATAGCATAGTAGGCAAAGCCGCAGGTCATGGCTAGGAGGAAGAACTGGGTGCGAGTCATCATGCCTTTGGGTCTATCTTCTTTCTCATGAAGAGCCCTGGTGATATATTGTACATCAATTAGAGGACAGGTCACAAAAATACCTACTGGATGATTAGAGTTTGCAGATCCACATGTACCTGAACAATGAGACTTGAACCAGAATTGATGGCCACCACATCTCCCCTGGCTCTACCAAGTATCTTCTGAAAAGCCCAGCCCAACCAAACCCCAGTACCTACAATGCAGAACCAGATTAAAGGAAATGGAAAAACATTTCAAAATTCTTCTGCAAAATTTCATGCATCTACAGCTTTTGGTAAAACATTTTTCAGATAACCAATGAATGAACTTGTTATTATTTTTTGGTCCAGGCATGAACTTTTTATTATATAATTGCACGCTCTCCTCGAAAATGAGGAAGAGAAACAAGATCGTACCAGTCTCTCAGGATCAGAATCTAAACAATGCAATTCGTAAATACTGAAATACAACACATACTAAAAAAACTATACAGGCATTAATCATCATATCATAAACCATGTTTTCCTGAACAGAAGGAAGCAAACCTGAGTGGTAAGCATAACCAAAAGGGCAGGAAGAAAGGTGAGACTCCTCTTATAATACAACTTGACAGCAGAAATGATGTGAGTAGCATAAACCGTTCCAGCACCAGCATTAGCAAAGATGGTAATCAGAACATGTTCCTTGATATTAAAGGGTCCTGGATTCATGGTAAACTCCAACATTGTACCCTCAAAGAACTTGCGAGTGGGCAGTTTTTTGGCCATTAGATGCCCAATGGGAACCACAGCAATCTGTGCAGAGATTGATGAGATTAGCATTGGCTCTGTCCTGTACCAGAAGAACTGGTTAATGAAGGACAGAATGACACATGCTCCAAGCCCAAGGACCCACATCCTGAATGTGGTGACTGGCATGGTGGGATCATCAGTCTTTGGCACTGTCAGATCCACCTGCATGACTGCACACTCCTCTTCAACCTCCAACTCCATGGCCTCCACTGAAGAAGTCTTAGCCATGATCCACTATATATCTATAACACACCCAGTTAACGAGGAAATTAAATGCTGTGTTCCTCTTGTATATGTTCTACGTACATAACAAAAATCCTACCCTTGTATATACATATATATATAGGATAGATATATATATATAAAGGGACAGCTAGGCTTTGTTATCCATTTGTTTAACTTAAATTGACAGTGTAGTAGTGGATACATCAAAAAGGATTCTGTGGAGATCCTTACCAGAATCCGCAGGTTGTTACCAGAATCCTAGGAAAGAGTCCACAAAGTGTGACAAGGTCAGAAAAGCATGAATTGTATTTCTAGATGAGGATTCCATAAAATTTGTGTATCACTGACAGGAACTAGTTTTGCTACTTGTATCTCTTTTTATGTTATCTACAAATTACTGTGGCATTGAGAAATTTTATTCTTGCACCTGCCCGGCATTCAGTAAGTCTTGCTTAGTGTTAAAACAGTAGAAACCCTTATTTTGTTAGGAATAGAGCTGAACATTCTTTTTTTAAAAAAAATAACTGCACCTATTTATCACCTGATGAAACAAACTTTATAGATAAGAGCTGTAACTTTTTTTTTATAACCCCACCAATAATCTAATCTTATCACCTGATGTAATGAAACAAACTTTTCACCAACCCACTTGAATAGGAGTCTAGTTAACGACGAGAAGAAAAAAGGTAAAATATTTTTCAAACATTCTCTTATTATCAGGCAGACTAACCTAAAAAGAGATGATCATTTAAAAATCCTTGGTCTGTGGGGGAAAAAAAAAAAGGGGAACAGAAGAGAAAATCATATGAACTAGGGGTCTAACTGAGAGACGACGGGCCGTTCCTTTGAGATTTTTAGCCCACAGCCCCACACTAGCTAAGCCTTCTTCCCTATTAACTAGAAAGTTGTCATTTTTTTTATAACTATTAATTATGATTTAGAATTATTTTTCTATATTTATAATCAATTTTCTAAAATAATCCATTCATAGATGAATTTTTATTGTATGAGTAGAATCAAAATTCTATATTAATATTTGATTACAGCACAAATTACCTGGACTCTTTTGAGAGGATTGTACTGTAGAACTCATGTTATGTTGTAGTGTTGTAGTAGGACTCTTTTGAGAAAACTGTATTGTATGTAACACTTATCTGATTGAAGCTTATCAAACCTGTGGATCAATGAATTACCGAAGTCTTTTAACTTGGGCTCTTTATAGGTAAGCTTGATAATAAATCCCTTTATCATCAATATTAATACTGTTCTAAATCCACAAAATTTAATTGTCTATTCCTCAATTTTTATAATAAGGTTGAATAGAGAAAAAGCGCATGTTAATTCTCAAAAAAAAAAAAGAAGCACATTTTATGTATTAAGTTGTTAATTAAGGAGGCAGAAAGACAAAACCTACGCAAAAAAAAAACAATATCATAAAAGCATTTAGGTGAAAAAATAATTAAAGTAATATATTCCTTGGAAAATCTAAATGATAAAGGAGAATTAATTCGATTATATTAGGTATTAGATGGCGAAGTAACGTGCATTACTATAGGCCTATAGGGTTGTATCTCTTGAGATTGCAGATATAAATTGAAGAACATAATAATTTTCAAAAAAATTAAGCACAATTTGTCATAATCGATGAAATTGGTCTAATATTATTAATGAAGAAAAAAAAATAGTTTTTATAACTTGGTAGTTTCTTTTCTTCTTGTGCATGCTTTAATTTGATAACCCGTCCTTGTTTCCCTTTAATCTTTGATGCGAGCAGTGGCGTAGCGATCTTTCTTTGGCCAAGGTCAGCAGTATTTCATAGCTTACCTAATTACCATTGTTATGCTGTGCAATCATAAAGGTTCTTTTAAAAAAAAAAAAATGCCACAACGATAAGTCGTAAATGAGATCGGTAGAGGTGAAGGGACATTATCAAAGCACCAAGAAGCAAAGCTGTCATTAATTTGCAAGAATCCTCATAAAGAAATGCAAGGTTACCTTAGTAAAGTGACAACCTAAAGATACAGTAGTCTCTTGGCCATGGAAATGCAATATTTTTTTGAGAAACAAAAAGACCTTGCATTTTCATGACTCATGATTTAGGTGGAGTCATGGAGATAAGACTGCTTCTACCAACAATTCCTGCACAAGAAGAAACCCCCACCATATTCGCATTCTTGTATGTAGCACACCCCATTCCTTATATAGCTGGAGTGAAGCAACAGAGTTTTATTTCGCAAGGGTCGAAGCTGGGTATTATTTCCTATCGCAATAGCAGCACAGCTAGTTTGAAACGATATCACAGGCATTGACTGTCTTCACAATCCCGATATATGAAGTTCCCCCATGTTACAAGAAAATTCTTTCACCGACTTTATTGTTCTTCCCCAAGAATCATGGCTGAAGGATGTTGGCTAAAAGCTACCTATCTCCCCAACTGAATTTTAGAGACACGCGGAGGAAATATCTTTCTGGCCTAGGGAGAGTTTCACTGGGAAACAAATCTATAACTACAGAAACATAAACGATACTGATGTCCAGAAAAATGCTTCGCTTCCAGTTCAGCTGGGGCAAATATTAGGCTAGTAACACGAGTTTATCAGTTCCAAACCGAACAATACAGAAAGGAACTCTGAGGAGATTACCCTAAATGTTAGGAAGATCCAAAGAACAGGTAAATGGAAGCATGCAAAATGATACAAATGATGAAAGACCTATGAGCTAGTCCAAACAGCGAGCATTTACCTCCATCTAAACCAAGCAGCCGCAAGGCAACACCAAGCTTGACAGACTTCTAAAGTTAAATGTACTTTTTCTAGCAAACCTATCACAGAATCACCTAATAATACTATAAGCAATCATGAGAGGCAGAAAATCACTACATCAAATGACATTATTCACATATTCCATGGTCTGAATCCTATTCAAGGAATAAAAGCTTGTGTAAACAAAGTCATACCTACAGATAGAGTAAATCTTGTTGACTGTAACGTTTTTTGTGCCAAACCATGAGTGTTTCTTCAAAAAGTTTTCTGGAAAAGCATGCAACATCACGAACATAGTCACAGAAGACGCACAACTCAATGCTTCTGGTGCTATTTTCTTCAATGATCTTTATAAGTGGAAATAACTCTATATGGTTTATACAAATGCCATCAGTGGTTCCCAATCCATATGCATAGACAAACGTTGAATCTTTCTTGATCATGATTAAATTAAATAAATGCTTTGCTGACTTCCAAACTGTGTATGGAGACAGCATTAAAGAATTTTTTAAGCACATAAACGCCACACTTCTCTAACATAAAGCATGCTCAAACTGTGAGTCTCGCAATTTCACAAATATCAAAAAAGCATACACTATTGAAGTTTGTCCTAATTATAGCGCTGATACAGATAGTTATGCCATAGTCCAAACTGCAGCAAAGTACGCTCTATCCGAGAGTGTCTAGCAATTACGTAAAGAAATTATCACAAATACACGATTCAACTGCGTCCTAATTATAGCGCCAATACAGAGAGTTGTGTAATCGTCGAAACTGCAACACGGTTGTATCATCCCTCACTATCATAAACTCCTCAAATTGCACAAATCCTACAAAGAACGTGTTTGCACGATTTAGCCTGGTTCATCGTTTCACAAGAAAGTTTTCTTAGCCAGCACCTAACGACCATGAATAAAAACAGCTCGAGCGGTTAAAGAAATAATCAATAGTCACCTGCTAAACGGCGTTTTTCAACGTTTGCCACGATGCCCGCCACCTGACCTCGCACCAGGATAGCGAGCGAATTGCAACCTTAAACGAACTGAATCACGGTCATGTTCATCAAAATCATAACCTGCAAAATTGAGCTCGACTATTTTACCCAGCACAACTGACCACGCTTTGTATGGTTAATATCGGCATCAGCACATAGATCATATAAGACGTTCAAACCAGTCGTCTCAAATACATTAACTCAAATATACCCGACACTCATCATCACCTTCTGCCGGAACCGCAAATGAGTGACAACTACTTTACTGATGAATGAAATTACGCCCAGAAAAGGAATGGAGCAAGTGTTCCTTCCACTTCTCCTTGGATGATTCACCAGAAGGCTTTGTCTATGCCTTGCGTATAGTAAAACCAGGAAATCATTTCACCCTGTACCATCGAGTTTGTCGCTTAACTTTGAAGAGGAAAATGATTAATGGGCAAGGAAAATGACATGAGATATAGGCAGTGTTATCTCTATATCAGTGCCCCATAGTCGTCAAACAGATGATTCTGACTGACGTCAACCTCCAGTATCAGTAGTATATTTGACTGGCTCAGCATAACACTCATTGAGACTCAGTGAAGTGAAGTATGTTCAAAGTCCCCGTGACGAAGGTAGGTCAAATTATGCAGATAAAGAGAAATTCATGATATCCTCGATCAACAACAGATTCTTGCTGCCCTCAATTTTCCATCAATCATAGAATCTTAAAAAAAAAGCGCTCACCTCAATTTTGTTATAAACAACCAATCCCAGGAAAATATATCACAGCTTAAAAATAGATGCAACACCACTGATAAGACAATAATAGCTCATTTGGAAAAAAAAAATGTTACTAGGCATGAAAACTCACCTTGTAAGGCATCCAGGGCAGTGGCAGCATGAGCAGGACTCAGAAAGTCAACAAAGCAAAGTACCAGTGGATTCCCACCAGGCTGCAGATGTCGACAATCAGCAAATCCATTTGGGTGTTGCATTTACACAATCCAAAGAAATAATAACAGTAATAGGAAACAAACTTACATGTCTGGATTCCTTGCTTACAAGTCTAACTTCTTTGTAGCCGACAAAAGGACGAAAGATGTCTATTAGTAGAAGTGAAGGAACAAATTCACAGCATGAACAATCCAATAAGCAAGCCGGTTTACTGGTTAGATAAGGAAACCAATTAAAGGATACGTGAGACTTCTCTACGTGTACAATCTGGAGGCAAGCCCTCAACAAACAACGTACTGGAAGCATCGGGAGGAAGAGAGACATCAGGTCTTCCACTTCCCATTCGCATAGTCCTGTCTTTCACCCCAGCCCCAGAGTCCATGCTCCCGATACCCACCATGCGTGGATCGTCAACAGGACGACTAGGCACTCCTCCACTCATCGGTCTAGCAGACTGTCCCCCACTATAAGGAGAAATTGGCTGAGACATTCAAAGAAAGTTGTATTTCAATAAAGCTAATCTGGAAAAGAGGTTCAATCTCCAAAGACATCAAACATAAGCAATTACCATGCTGCGCAGATAACGATCATAGGATGCTCCAATAGAGTCCGAATCTCTCACTCCACGTAGACCTCCTCTGTCATCATCACGGGGATAATAATTGGGCAGGTCATGCCCAGTGGAGCCATCTGTACAATCAAGAAGATGAGCCAGTAAATAAAGTCACCTAAGGGAACAACGGGCTGGGGCCAGAACAGAAAAAAGACACACATTTTCAAAACGGGAGAAATAGGACTTCACACCACGCGAACTAAACCAAATTACTGCAATAATCGGCAGTTCATATGCTAAAATTTATACACTCCTCGATAAAGCCGTCTTACTTAAAGTGTTAATTCCACAAGGATAGAGGTGTGTCTATTGTGTTTATAATCAATTTTTTCCCAAAAAAAAATGATAATTCCTTTCCTGGAAGGGAAAGAGGAGACCTTTGAAAATTGGAACTTGATCCAAACAGGACAATGCCTTTCTGCGATAAGACCTTAGCAACCCATGCTCAATTTTGACCAATTTAGAGATGGAAGAAGCTACAGAATTCCAATTAAACAGAGAACGAACGTGCAATTTATTTCGCCACTGCTTGAGCATGGAGAAATATCACTTTACACCACATGAACTAAATTAAAAAAGCTACAAAATTCAGCAATGGAGTTATACAGTTGAATACAAAAGTCCATAGCTACTATACCCCCTTTCTAATGTAGACCTGTGTCCATTGGCGCTAATTCTCTTGTTAGTGGGGTAAAAAAAAAACTCTTATTCCTGAAAGGGAAAAAGGAGACCCTTTTTGAAGATTGGAACTTGATCCAGATAACAGAGTCAATTGAAGGGCAAACACTTCCCTGAGAAAAAGATCTTACCAACCCAGGCTCAATTTTTTACCCAATTTTAAAACGTTAATTAAACAGAGTAAAAACAGAACAAAAAAACCTAATTTTGTAGATGGGAACAGAAAAGGCAGGAGATAGGGGAGACGCAAAGCATGGAACTTGAATTGTAATAAGCAATTACCATAGTCGGTGCGGGGTCGTTTCCCGACGATGGTGGGCATCGACTGAGGCGGTGGCTGCCGTGAGTCGCTGTACCTCCAATAAGCATCCCCCATTGGTAAACAAGGCAAAAAGGACGCTCTTTAGAGTAAAATCGAGGGGATGCGAATTAAATTAAAAAGGTTGGGGAAAAAATGCTCAGGTAGAAATTGGTAATTGCTTTGGCTATGACAAGGATGTAATAATTGGTAATAGGAACCCTAAGCTTTTTGAAGTCCCAGTGGCGGGCAGAGCCGGTGTAAGCAAGAAGTGGAAGGCTGAGGGGTAGTTTTAGTTTGCAGTTTTGGTTTGGCAGATCCCGTGTTCTTTTTTTTTTTTTTTTTTTTGTGGGGGATTCGAAGGAGACCAAAATTAAGGAGCTTTTTTCTGTCTTTGTATTGGTCGGAACAGAATTACATTAAGAATAATTAAAAAGAATAAAGTGTTTAGTCAACGTTTTTACTCCCAAGATTATCATTTTGCTGTTCACTTCTCTCTTTTTTAGGACCAAAAGTTTCCATTATAGATTGGTATTCCTCGTTATTTTCTCTTATTGGCAAAAATCTAGAGGGAAACCCTTAGCGTATTAAAATCTTTACTTGGTTCCCTCAAATGTATGGTTTCAGGTTTAAATTCTTGTGTATACATATAATTTTCATTAGGAGAGTGACTCCGAGTTTTAGAAGCCAAAGGGCAACTAAAACAAAGTCACACATTAAAAGTGGGATACCTATTTAATTTCTAAATATGCCGATATTTTTTTCTTTATTTTATGTTTTTTCACTCCCATAAAATTTAGTCAATCTATTTTTTTCTTTGAACTTAAAATTTTGTGATTCATAAAGCATTATTATCCATATTGAGTTTTTTTTTTATGATCCTAATTCCTAAGGAGTCCTATGCTTTTTTTTATCATCCCAAGGAACTCATGATGATCCCTAATATACCCTTAATTCCTATCTAAAGCAAACTAAGGAAGGTCTGTAGTCGAACTCAATCCGGATGGCTTTGGTGGTGACCCAAGGACTTTGATACCAACATGACCAAAGGTCGCTAGCATCCATATCTCAGTTGGAGTTAAAATCTGTAGATGATAATGGTCTTCCTGTAATTCCCTCACACTACAATACGTAGTCTGTTATGATAATGATAGAATTTAGTCTGTTGTGATAAAGATAGAACTTCATACTAGTGATAGGATTAGTCTTCATATAAATCATATATTGTACAAATCGTGTTAGTTATACTGATATAAATAAACAGCAGTGAGGCTCAACATTAATTAAGCCATTCATTCAAATATTCTCTGTTGATACATGGTAGCGGAGCCCTTTTGCACAACTGCATCATGTCCACAGACACTAGTAGCTCAAACACTGGAACTATTGTTCCGCCAACAGGCCCTATTCCTATTGTTCCCAAGTCTTCTGCTGACGGAAATAAAGCTCTTCACCCACTGTCCAATTCCCAGCAGTATGTCTCTATCAAGCTCACAGAATTGAACTATGTCTTTTGGCGTGCCCAGATCGAACCATTCCTCATCGGTCAGGGCGTCATGGGATATGTGGATGGATCCTTCTCTTGTCCTCCTTCCACCATTGTCACTGCTACTGGTGCTCAAGAGGAGAACCCGGATTTTCTTCACTGGTACCAGCAGGATAAACTAGTGCTCAGCGCTATTCTCTCCTCGATCTCTCTTGGTGTTTTCTCTACGGTTGTTGGGAAGCAAACCTCTCATGAGGCTTGGCTTGCTCTTAAAAAGTCTCTTGCCTCCCCGAATCAATCTCGTGTGATGGCCTTCCACATGGCGCTTCAGCGCTTGACTCAGAATCCAGAGAAGAATGCTCACACTTATCTTAATCGTGCCAAAAATCTTCCTGATTGTTTGTCTGCTGCAGGTAAACCGATCAGTATCATGGAGTTTAATCTTCATGTCTTCTACGGTTTACGGGCCGAGTTTCAGCCTCTGGTGACCACGCTTAATGCGCGTCCTGACCCGGTCACTTTCTCTGAGCTTCAAAGTCTTTTGATGAGTCAGGAATTCCTGACTGCTCAAACTTGTGAATTTATCCACCACTGTTGATGCTCCTCCTGCTGTTCATGAGGGCTCTGTTTCGTCTGTTGGAGCATTTCCTACGGCCAACGTTGCACAGACCAATGGTGGTGGCCGTGGAGGCCGTAGGGGCGGTGGCCGTGGTAGTTTTCCTTGCCGTGGGGGCCGTGGTGGCCGTGGCTCCAAGACTTCTTCTTCCTCTAATCGTTCCAATTGGGGTTCCTCCAATAACCGACCCAAATGCCAGATTTGTGGATGATTTGGCCATGTTGCTCCTGATTGTTATAATCGATTTGACTCGCCGGTTCCACCAATGGCGAACACTGCCTCCTATTCGGCTGAGCAGTGATTTCCGGATACAGGGGCTTCTCATCATGTCACTCCGGACTTTGGTGTTCTCTCTCAATATGCTGATTATCCCGGCTCTGATGCCCTCCAGGTTGGCAATGGTGTCAATCTCCGTATAGCAGGTATTGGTCACACCGCTTTTTCCACAACTCATAAACCACTTCGTGTTAATAATGTGCTCCAAGTCCCACATGTTACCAAGTCCCTCCTTTCTGTTCAACAGTTTGCTAGAGACAATGATGTATTTTTTGAATTTTACCCCAATTACTTTTGTATTAAGGATCAGGTCACAAGGAACATTTTGCTCCAAGGACCAAGTGATGGTGACCTTTACCGACTATCTTCTTCCTCTCCCACTGTGTTTTCTGTTGTTCGTACTACTCCATCTGTTTGGCATCAGCGTCTTGGTCACCCACACTCTCGGGTTCAACAACTTGTTTTTGGTTTGAATAAACTATCAGTGGCTTCGTCTTCTGCCTCTGCGCCTTGTCTTCATTGCCCTATGGGCAAAATGTGTCGTGAGTCTTTGTCTCTTCGGTCTAGTCGTAGTCAGTATCCTCTAGATTTAATTCATAGCGATGTATGGGGTCCAGCCCAAGTTTTCAGTTCTGAGCATCATAAATACTATGTTATCTTTATGGATGATTATAGTAAGTTCATCTGGTTTTATCCTATTGCTCTTAAATCCGATGTCTTTACCATTTTTACTCAATTTCAGAAACTTGTTGAACGCCAATTTGAACGAAAAATTAAACAAGTCCAAACTGACTGGGGAGGGGAGTATCGCTCTCTCCATCGTTTCTTTCAAAATCAGGGTATTCATCATCGGCTCATGTGTCCACATACACATGAGCAGAATGGTGCAATAGAACGGCGTCATCGCCATGTGGTTAAGACGGGTTTAACCCTCATGGCCACTGCAAACATACCCTCCCAATATTGGCAGTATGCTTTCGATACTGCTGTTTTTCTTATTAATAGGATGCCCACGAAAATCCTTCACGATAAGAGTCCTTATGAAACTCTTTTCCTAAATCCTCCAAAATACACCTTTTTTAGAGTCTTTGGCTGTCTCTGTTTTCCGTTACTTCGTCCTTATAACCATAATAAATTAGAATATAGGTCTGCGCCTTGTCTTTTCCTAGGTTATATTCCATCTCACCATGGTTATCGGTGTCTGTCTTTATCCACACACAGGATATACATAACTCGTCACGTCTGATTTTTTGAAACTGTTTTTCCCAAGAGGTCGGACTCATCACGAACTTTATCTCCTTTGGTGTCATGTCCTTCTTCTGATTCTTGGACAACTATTCCCCTAAGTGTTTTCTTTCCTAGTCAGCGCCCCTCATTATCTCGTCCACTACTTGTTTTAGAGTCTGAGTCCAACTCTCCCACTGCTGCGTCTCAAACACCGTCTTCCAGTCCATCTCTATCTCCCTTGGGTCCAACTCAGGCTCATTTCACAGCGGTCAAGCGTATACTCCGTTATTTGCAGTCCACCAAATGTCTTGGCCTCTTCATATCTCGTACTCACAGCCTTCATCTTCAAGTGTTTACTGATGCCGAATGGGCAGGCAACCTCGATGACAGAAAATCCACCGGCGGGTTCCTTGTGTTTCTTGGTGGTAATTTGATTTCCTGGGTTCCCATAAGCAACGCACTGTTGCTCGTTCTTCAACAGAGATGGAGTACAAATCTCTCGCTGATGGTGTTGTTGAAGTGGTATGGATACAACACTTGCTACGGGAGTTAGGTATCACATCTTCTCCACCGACATTGTGGTGTGATAATATTGGGGCTACGTTTTTAAGCATGAATCTGGTGATCAAAGCCCGCACCAAACACGTAGAGATTGACTACCATTTTTTTCCGGGATCTTGTTGCCAAGAAGCTGCTTCGGGTTCAATTCATTCACACAGAGGATCAGCTCGCAGATATTCTAACGAAGCCTCTATCTTCCACACGATTCCTCTGTCTGCGTAACAATCTCAATCTCCCCTTCCTTCGAGCTTGGTTTGAGGGGGGATGTAGATGATAATGGTCTTCCTGTAATTCCCTCACACTACAATACGTAGTCTGTTATGATAATGATAGAATTTAGTCTGTTGTGATAAAGATAGAACTTCATACTAGTGATAGGATTAGTCTTCATGTAAATCATATATTGTATACATCGTGTTAGTTATGCTGATATAAATAAACAGCAGTGAGGCTCAACATTAATTGAGCCATTCATTCAAATATTCTCTGTTGTTACAAAATCTAAGTTGAAGTTAGAAAATTTGAACTCCAAACTATAATATAGTCCTTATCCTCGCACATCTCTATAATCAAATTGATTTATTTCTTACTTCATATATCAAGGGAAAAGTATAAATGTTGAAATAAATGATACCCCAAAACCATATATAGAATGGTGAAAACATAAAGCATAGCGCAAGAATTAAATTAGACAAAAGACTTACCTCAAATTTAGGAGCCAAGATCAATGCATTCTCCTCCGATCAATTTTCTATGTTAATCACGGGTTTAATTATAAGGAAGAAACCGTATATCACTACTTAAGTGCCCCCTATTTCGTTTGAAAAATTTACTGTGCTTTTAAGATAGAGAGGGAAGAAGAGGGGAAAAGCTAATACATACGTTGTTTTCTTATCTTTTTTTTTTTCCTGCACATACACACCTAGTGTTGTCAATCCACATTCAAACTAAAAACTACATATTTAAACTTGGACCATCTATTATATATATTAATAGCTGAATCCCTCACCAGGTTTTGACACATAGGATTTTTAGAGTCTTGCTTTTTTGCCATGTGTAGGCTTTGAGGTCTTTGTTTTTTGCCATGTGGAGGGTTTTAGGTGTTGTTTGATTGGTCCTTATTTTCATTATAATTATCCCAATTAGAGTTAAGGAAAAACCTAATTATACACGA
>JAKUCV010005982.1:78205-95437 GCA_028386065.3 Turnera subulata
TTTTTTTACATAATATTAGCACTTAATATTTTATATTTTATATTTTAGTATTAGATTTCTAAGTTCAAAATTTTAACAAATATACCACTTAATATTTTATACGGCCATTAGCAAGCTTGATTTTAGAATATTAATTAAATTTAAATAATTCTAAATCAGAAAATATTAAATTGACGATATATAAATATAAATTTGACCTGAAATTGAATAAATTAATACAGGTATGCAATTGGAAAAAGAGGACCTCACGTAATATTTTATATGGCCATTAGTTTCAATTCTTTTTTTTCTTACAGATTGGTTGAGCAGCAAATTTAATGCGTATACTGTTAAAAAAATTTTAAACCATACAATAATATTAAAAAAATTAAAATTTATAAAAAAAATATATTTTATTAAAAAAATACTAACCAAGCCCGTGGAATCCACGGGTAGTGAACTAGTACCAAATAAAACCCCAAAAGTCCATCATTTAATAACCAGCGAGTTCATTTCGCAATATAACATGTTTAGTTGAAAATTAAAAAAAAAATGAAAAGTTAAGAACAACAGAAGCGCATTAGGTACGTTCTTTTTTTGGATAAAAAAACCTCATTGCATAAAACTTCCACATTCATAAAAGTCGGAACAAAGTCTTCCAAGTTAGCAGCCCATATAAAACTGGGAATAAAGCTAAACCCACGTTATTACCTCGAAAAAAAGAATTTAGATTATGCTTGGTACTACTCAAGTTATTTTTTTGTTGTTTAGTTGACAATAATCTAAGATATAACTAATTTAATGGAGTTGTTTATAGTTAAACAAAATAGAATAGAGTTTTCAATATTCATATTCCCATTCCTATTTTTTGTGTAATTAAACATAACCTAAAATAACTATTAATGTGGACGGCCCATAATCTTCTCAAAACTCCTTGAAAATGACGGCCCCATCCCGTCTCATTCCGCGTTCTTGATCAAAATTCCACACACTCCTTTTACAGGCCACTTTATCCCCAACCGGTTTGCAACTTGCCGGAGGAGATGGTGCCGTTCGTGTTCGCATCGCACATGCCTAAAGCTAAGGAATAATGCCTTTTTTGGTACCTGTGTTGCTCTTGATTATCACAATTCATACCTGTATTTCAATTTGGTCACATTTCATCCCTCAATTAAGTCAGATTTGCCTAATTTGATTATTTTGACTGTTTTACACCTTAAATCAATGACGTATCAGTTTTTTTACTCGGATTCTCCACCTAACCGACCCGAAACTTCGTGGATACCTAAAGCCTAACCGAAACCTGACCCGAACTAGACAATCTTTATTATTTTCCTTTTTCTTTTATTTTATTATTTTCTTTTTTCCAAAAATTTTAATTCTAAAAATAAATATTTCTTTTCGTTCTAATAATCTGCAATCTATTTTCTTTTCGACCCAAACACCTTCCCACCCGATAACCCAAATATCTATTTTTAGAACTAAAAATATATTGCAGAGTACTAGTGTAACGACCCGGGTAAAATTTTTGTAAATTTTACCGAGTCGTTTGACTTTTACGGTGGGCAATGAAGTTTTACCGTTGTTAAACAAGAATGATCCGAGAATTTTACCGAGAATAATCGACCTCGAATCCGACCTTCGGAGATACGTGGCGTTCTGAAGTATTCTTCATTAACAACCGAGCAATGGAATTTAATTCCAAGAATTATCTCGGGTTACCGAGAATTTTATACAGCTATCCGAACCTCGGTTTGCAATTCCGGGACTTGCACAACGCTTAGAAGAATTAATTAGATTTTTCGAGCCTAAGTTGTATTTTCGGGATCGAGGCGAATTTCGGAAAGACGAAAATGCCCCTGAGACGTTAATGGATTAAAGGACGAACGAGAGGGTATTTTGGTCTAATCCCGGACCAATAATTCTGTCGACACCCGAGCTGCGATATTTCTCTTCCGGGCCATCCTCCCTTGTCTTTTTCTTCTTTTTCCTTCTTTTCCCATTTTCCTTTCTTTTTCTTATTTTCTCATTCATTTTTCTTTTTCCCCACTTTTTCTTTTTCTTTCTCTTCCCGATTTCTTTTTCTTCTTCTTCACTCTTTTCTTTTCCTTCCTCTTTACTTCTCTCCCGATTCTTCTTCTCCTTCCCTGTGTTTGATTTTTTTTCCTCCCAGTTTTTTCTTTCTTCACTTCCAGATTTTTTTTCTCTTCCTTGTCTTCATCTTCCCCTTCTCCTCTTTAAATCCCCTCACCATCTGCCCCTCCCGTCGCTGCTCTTCTTTCCCCTCCTCCTCGTCGGCCCTATCTCTTCTTCCTTTTCCTCTCGCCGCTCCGACGCCCTGCCACCTAATCGCCGCCGCACCTCTCCTCTCTGCCCTTGCTTGCAACTGCCGCCACACCCTTTCTCTTCCTCTGCCTCTGCCGCCGCCTCTCTTTCCCATTAAATCGACGAAGCCGCCTCTCTCTCTTTACTTTTTTTCCCCTGACCCAGTCATTGGAGGAGCACTCAGCCAGTCCTCGCGTCGCTGGCTGTGTGAGTGCCGCCTAACCCTCATACCTCTGCCGCACCTCCACCTCCCTGCAACACCCTCCTGTCGCGACGCCTTTTTCCCCCACCTCTGGCCACCGTCGCTGCTCGTGACCGCTGCCACAGACGAGTCGGGCTCGTCACCACAGAGGCAAGTAACACGCCGCCTCCAGTGTTGATCTCCCCTTCCCCTCTTCTCTTACGCCACCACCCTTCTTTCCCCTTCCACCGAGACGACACCACGGCTGGGTGAGTCCTCGGCCGCGTCTTCTTCATCTCCTTCTACCGTTTAATTAGTGGTTGGTTTGATTATTGGGTTTGGCTTTGAATTGCTGACTAATCGGGCTACAATTGTTTGTTGTGGGTGCAGGTTGATTTGTTTGTAGGTTTCTGCTTGTTGATGTCATGGTGAATGAGGGTAGACATGGCGTCAATGGTGTTGTTGTGGCTGTGGGTAGTTGTGTTTTGGGTACTGGATATGGTGGTTTGGTGGAGTTCCGGCCACCAGAAGGTCGCCGTTGTAACAGCCCGGGTAAAAATTTGGATTTTTACTGGGACTGCAAAAGTCGTTATACAGTGATTTACCTTTGAATTTAATCTTGGGTAATTAATTCAAGGTAAATCGGGTATCGTTTTTTTTGAAACCGAGGTTTTTCCCGCGCTCGGGATTTTTTCGTGGATTTTACGGACCAAAGTTGGTATTTTTTGGGTCCTGGAATCCTCAGAAAAATCACACCAGAAATATAACTAAGGAGATATATCAGTTATTTTCTTGTCCAGACGGTACACGACTTACCTGCATGATTGAGGGCTGCGCCGCCTTGTTCCTGTGTCGCCCGTGCTTGCCTCCTGTGATACCCGTGATTTTCTGCACCCAATACACCATCACCTTCCTTTCTTCTCTGCAAAAAAAATCCATAACCCAGTACGCTCCTTTGTCTCCCGCAAACATCACCCAGTGCAAACCAAACCAGAGGAAAAAAAAAACAAAACAGAACAACACACGCCCCTCCCTAGCAAACGTTGCGTTTAAGTAACAACCCCCACACTCATCTACTCTTCCCTTCTCCTCCCCGACACCGTCACCGGCCCTCAACAGTGCCTCCTCATCTCTGAGCCATAGAAGACCACGCTCCTCCTGCCACCGCTGTCGCTTCCTCCTTCCCGTGACGTGCAACACCGCACCTCCTCTACAGCCGCTCTCACCCGCGCCTTACGCGCGTGCAGATCCTCGTCGCGCCGCCCGTTGCAGTCGGACTGAGTCGCGCCTCCATCTACCGCTTGCGTCGCTGCCTGCTCGTGCTCCTGCCGTCGCCACTCCTCCTCACTACTGCACACCGACAACGAGCAAGCCGCCGAGTCCTCCCCGTCCTGTTTCTGCCGACAGCACACGACGCCTGCTCTCCTCTCCTGCCGTGTCTCCTCGCGCCGCCTCATCTACCACCGCACGTCGCCTCGCCGCCCGTCGTTCGTCCCGCGTCGCTGCTGCCGAGGTGAGCATGGTTGTGGACGACACATTCACACAAGCGGGTCGCCCCGGTTGTGTCTGGGTCAACCAGACCTAGCTGGGTTGACGGGCCGGACTGTTAGCTGGGCCTGTGCGTGGGTTGGACTGACTGGGTGCCTGAACCTGCTGCGTGGGCTGCGACTGGGCTAGTGCTTGGGCCTGGGCTTGAGCCTATGTGGTGGGTTGGGTCTAGACTATCAAGCCCAGTCCAGTTTTATATAAAAAAAAATAATAAGAAATATATATACATATATATATATATATATAGTTTATACAAATTATATTTTTCTGGAAAAGTAATAATAAATTAAATGATTATATTTTCTAGAAAGGAACTAAAAATATCATATGATTTATATCCTTAAAAATAAATAAGTGGTAAATACCTTTGATATATATACTATGGATATAAATGGTAATATATATATATATGGGATATGACTATTTTTGGAAAATTAAGGTAATTATGTTATGGTTATTTTAATAATAATATGGTAAGTATGAGTTATAGTATTTTGGAAAATATATATATATATGAAGTATATGAATATGTTTTGCTGGAAAAAAATAAAATGATATCACTAACATTATTTTGAGAAAATGTAATCATAATATGAATTTTTTTTGAAAAATTATTATAAGAGTAAATAATTTTAGAAAAGAGGTATGTATACTATGAAAATATTTTGGAAATAAATATGGTATTGTATATTCTGGGGAATATTTCACTAAGTATGTATAATAATACCTTTTTGAAAAATAAATAATAATATTTGGTAATTATATTTTGGCAAGTATAATAATTTTATGGAGATGATGACGTATAACCGAGGGGGGTTTAATTTACAGTTTATGGCATCATGGCATACCGATTATGTGCATCTTATGTGTGCATTTGTTATTTGTTATATAGGAGCTGGTATCGAGCAGTATTCCGAGGAACTGGCTTTGGAACTTGTTGAGATTCCATAACTGATAATCAGCTAAGGTGAGGATGGACAACCCTTGATATGTTGCCTATAATACTATTGTGTGTTCTTGATACTTGGATGTGCTTTGTTGTTGATTGAACAGTTGTGTGCTGAATTATATATTGTTGTTGGTTATTTGATGATATGGAATAATGTTGGTTATTTGGCTGCTATGGTTATTGTTGTTGTTGATGTTATGATGTGGATTTACTTGATTGTACCACTGTGTTGACTGTTATTGGTTCCTTGGATGTTGTGTTGTGATTGATGTGGGATTGTGATTAATCGGTGTTATGAAACTGTTGATGGATTGGTCTGTTGCATAACTTGAGTTAATGGAAACTTGGATAATTGTTTGGCTGTTATGGATATTGTGAATGTTGTCGATAGACTGTGTTGTGATTGGATAATTGGAATAAACTGTGATATGGATAATTGGGAAAAAAGAAATGGAAATTGGAAGTTGATTTGAGATGATGATTTTATTGTCACCCGGAAAGCAGTGGTACGACTAGAAGGTTAGAGGCTAGTTCTGTGGTGTCATGGCCGGTTTGATTTGGATATTGGGATGTTGATCCCAGATTGGTTTGTTATTGGGATGTTAATCCCGGGTTACGTTTCGCCTGGCATCCGGAATTAGTTAATAACCAGGTACGACCCTAACTTGTCCAGTGACGGGGCCTGGATATTAAAATTGGAAAAGTTAATGAGTGAGTCATGTCTTCTGGTTTTGGGTTTGGGATGTCGATTCCTGTGATTTGGTTTTGGAATAGATATGACTTAATTGTCATGTGGTAAGTAGAGGTATGACCGGATGGTTCGAGACTGTTTTGTGGTGGCCATGATTTGGGTTACTTGTGATGGGCATGTTGATGCTGGTTTGATTGGGAAGTTGATCCCTGAGATTTGTTATTGGGATGTTGATCCCGGGTTCTTTTTGATCTAGCACCAGGAACAGGTTGATAATCTGGTACGACCCTAGCTTATCCGTGACGGGGCCCGGAAGATAAAATTGGTAATAATAATAAAATATTCTTTTGGTCTTGGTTCAAACATGATTGGGTTGATTCTTGAGTTGTCTTTTGCTGGTATTTTCTTCGAAAGTATTATAGTTGTCTGCATATCTCTGCTCATCCTTTGTTGGTGAGCACTTCGGACTCACCCCTCAGCTGCGGGCTTTCATCCTGTAGGTTGGGTTATTTGTGGTTCAGGTATGATGCATTCCAGACAGGTTGCGGCGTTATCCCTTGGACAGGGCTCAGATCTATTAGATTGCATCAGGTTTTGCATATGGTGTTTTGAGATTATAATTGCTTCCGCTGTGCTATAATTTGGGTTCCGGGGTTTGGGTGATGTGTTTTGATGTTAGGCCGAAGGGCCAGATTTCTGATGTTTATTTTGATTACATTGGGCCGTTGGGCCAGTTTCTCTGTTATATTCATTGATATTACCTTTGGGCCGTTGGGCCGTGTCTCGTGTTGTATTTACTGTTGTACAGTTTTGGCACGTGTTTACTGAGGCTGGTAAATACGGGTCGGGGCATCTCATTTTTGGTAGTGGAGCGGGCGGTAGGTCCTTGGGTGATTGTTTTGCTTATTTGCTGTGCATAGCGCGCTCCATATGTTTATTATTTTGCATTTATGTCATTTAGTTAGTACATGATGGATCCAGTCGAGGGATGCCAGCTTGCCACAGAACATTCACATAAGAGGTAATTGATGCTATAAACATGCAAAAACATAAATATTATTAATATTACTAATATTGTCATTACATTATTATTATTATTTATCTTCTTGGTACAACGTTGACCCTGAAGCTATTAGGGTCATTGGTAATGTTGACCCTGATGCTATCGTTCCACGAGAACCACATACCGTCCATGTTGTTCTGGCCAGGAAGCTCGAACCGGTTTGCTGGAGGGATCCGAAGTGAGATGACACCGTGATTGTCTTCAGGCTGCCACTGGGTCTCTGTGAGCAGAACCATGTTGGGCTTGTACTGGTTCTTCAGATCTCTCAAGGTACACGCAAACTCTTGGGAACGCCTAGCGATTCCTCTGCAGTTCCACACCAGTAGTCGGGCCTTTGGCCAAGTTGGTGGTAACCGAGTTACTCGGGGCATGCTCTGGGCAGTCATTGACAGCTAGTAGTAGGTGCCTTGGTCCAGGAATTTGCAAGTGGGCTCTAGGTTGAATTCCTGAAGTCTTTTAGAAATGAAAAACATGACGGAATTGGCCGAGCCGTAGAAGGAGGTTCTTAGGGTGCTTTGGTCCTCTAGGAAGAACGTCTCTTCCATGGGAGTGACAAAGAACCTGGAGGAGTAGAGTTCGTCGACGAAGACCACACGGGGCATCCTGCCGAGCTCGCTTGGTAGTTCCTCTGGACGTTCGTTGATCAGGCTGTAGGCCAATCGAATCCTTCTTCCGAGGGAGGCACCTTCGACGAAAAAGACGGATGATGGAGCAGGCATGTTGTCTCGACGCGTTGTGTTTTTTTTTTTTTTCTGAACGTTGTGTTTTCTTTCAGATGCTTTGTGGTTATTTGCTTTCCACCGCTTTGCTTTTCTTTTTATAGATATATGATCATCTGTTTTTTAAAGTATAGACCCCACCTGTTCCCGAAAAAAAACAGAAAGAAGAGAAGAAAAAAAAAGGAAGAAGGAAATAGAAAAGAAAGGAAGAAAGAAAAATAAAGTAAAAGAAAAGAGAAGGAAAGAGAAAAAAAAGAAGAAACAGTAAAAAAAAGAGAAAAAAAAAAGAAGAAGAGATGGAAATGAAAAAAAAAAAGAGGAAGAAAAAGTAAGGAAATAAAAAAAAGGGTAGAAGTAAATAGTAAAAAAAAAGAAGAAGAAGGAAAAAAAGGAAAAAAAAAAGAAAAGAAGGTAAAGAAAAAAAAAATAAAATATTTTTTGGGGGTAGGGAAAGTGGATTTTTTTCACAAAACTACAAACCGTTTCCATTCTTCAAGGTGTTGCTTTTTGAAAATTTTGCCGTTGCCTCGTTTATTGCTTCATCACTTTGTGTGTTTTGGGCTACAAACGCAAGTGTTTTTCAGCTCTTTTCTATCTCACAATTTTCTTTCACGCTGGCTATCTTGGCGTTTCTTTTTATGGCCTTTTCTATATTTTCTACATCTTTTATCACATGCATCCGTGATCGTTGTGGCTAGATTGATGGGACCATACCTCGGGTAGAGTGTATGTGTGACAGGTTGCACCTGTTTGGACATCATGGAGGGATACGATATCTGGAAGACGTTTTTGGCTTGTGGATAGGTGGATATTGTTTCTTTCGAGGGACACAGGACGTTCTCGTGATCATCACCTTGCGAGTTAACGGACGTCTTTTCACAAGAAGAACTGACATCTCCGTCAGTTAAGCGAGTTGCGTTTCTCTGGTTCGAGGACCTATACGACCGATCTAGAACGCTGATCATGAAAAATAAGTTTTGTTTTGTTTTAACTTTCTTATGTTTGATTTTATTTTCTTCTTATTGGTTTTGTTCTGCTTTAAAATGTTTTGTTTTTCTCCTTAACATAAGTTTTTATATTATAAAGAGAGATTTGTTTTATAAAGGAAAAAGCTTGTTTATTTATTTTTCATAACAGTTTTACAATAGAGAAGGAGTACTCTATGGAGTTACTTGCTTCTCTAGATCTTTTACAAGTTTTTGTACATTCTCGATCTAGGCGGAGAGTTCCGCACATGCCAGTTCGATCTGCATCACCGCCGAGCTGACCTTCTTCATTGACGTGTTCAATTGCGTCAGTGTCTGTAGTGGGGTATCGCTGAGAGCAGTTGCCTTACCCTTCCTATCATCAGCATCCGTGCGATCGGATGGCTCCTCCTTTCCGACAGGTTTCTTTCGCCGTCTTCGAGAGACCACCATATGTTCTTTGAGACCGATGATGTTCGTCTTGAAGCGTTTCTTCGGAGGTTCTTCATCGAAGTCCGTAAAGGGATTAACACCACCGGTATAGCTCAGCTTCTCTGAGTCAGAAGTCGTCCTAGTTCTTATGGGAGAATCCATGGCAGAGAGTAAGTTTGCAAGGTTTTGAGGTTTGGTTTTTTATAAGGGAGCCAGAGACGCGTAAGGGTATAAACAGGATATCGTGTTGAGTTCGGACAGCTGGAAGAGTGTACCAGAAGCATATCGTGGTAGGACCCACAGATAAGATGGAATTTCGAGGACAAAATTCTTTTTAGGGTGGGTAGAATGTAACAGTCCGGGTAAAAATTTGGATTTTTACCGGGACTGTAAAAGTCGTTATACAGTGATTTACTTTTGAATTTAATCTTGGGTAATTAATTCAAGGTAAATCGGGTATCGTTTTTTTTGAAACCAAGGTTTTTCCCGCGCTCGGGTTTTTTCCGTGGATTTTACGGACCAAAGTTGGTATTTTTTGGGTCCTGGAATCCTCAGAAAAATCACACCAGAAATATAACTAAGGAGGTATATCAGTTATTTTCTGGTCCAGACGGTACACGACTTACCTGCATGATTGAGGGTTGCGCCGCCTTGTTCCTCTGTCGCCCGTGCTTGCCTCCTGTGATACCCGTGATTTTCTACACCCAGTGCACCATCACCTTCCTTTCTTCTCTGCAAAAAAAATCCATAACCCAGTACGCTCCTTTGTCTCTCGCAAACATCACCCAGTGCAAACCAAACCAGAGAAAAAAAAAACAAAACAGAACAACACACGCCCCTCCCCAGCAAACGTTGCGTTTAAGCAACAACCCCCACACTCATCTCCTCTTTCTTTCTCCTCCCCGACACCGTCACCGGCCCTCAACCGCGCCTTCTCATCTCCGAGCCATAGCAGACCACGCTCTTCCTGCCACCGCTGCCGCTTCCTCCTTCTCGTGACGTGCAGCACCGCGCCTCCCTTTCAGCCGCTCTCACCCGCGCCTTACGCGCGTGCAGTTCCTCGTCGCGCCGCCCGTTGCAGTGGGGACTGAGTCGTGCCTCCATCTACCACTTGCGTCGCTGCCTGCTCGTGCTCCTACCGTCGTCGCTCCTCCTCACTGCTGCACGCCGGCGACGAGCAAGCCGCTGAGTCCTCCCTGTCCTGTTGTTGCCGACAGCCACACGATGCCTGCTCTCCTCTCCTGCCGCATCTCCTCGCGCCGCCTCATCCACCACCGTACCGCCGCCCGTCGTTTGTCCCGCGTCGCTGCTGCCGAGGTGAGCATGGTTGTGGACGACCCATTCACACAGGCGGGTGGCCCCGGTTGTGTTTGGGTCAACTAGACCTAGCTGGGTTGACGGGCTGGACTGTTAGCTGGGCTTGTGCGTGGGTTGGACTGACTGGGTGCCTGAACCTACTACGTCGGCTGCGACTGGGCTAGTGTTTGGGCCTAGGCTTGAGCCTATGTGGTGGGTTGGGTCTAGACTATCAAGCCCAGTCTGGTTTTATATATAAAAAATAATAATAATATATATATTTCTGGAAAAAAAATATAGTTTATACAAATTATATTTTTCTGGAAAAGTAATAAAGAATTAAATGATTATATTTTCTAGAAAGGAACTAAAAATATCATATGATTTATATCCTTAAAAATAAATATATGGTAAATAGCTTTGATATATATACTATGGATATAAATGGTAATATATATATATATATGGGATATGACTATTTTTGGAAAATTAAGGTAATTATGTTATGGTTATTTTAATAATAATATGGTAAGTATGAGTTATAGTATTTTGGAAAATATATATGTATATGAAGTATATGAATATGTTTTGCTGGAAAAAAATAAAATGATATCACTAACATTATTTTGAGAAAATGTAATTATAATATGAATTTCCTTTGAAAAATTATAATAAGAGTAAATAATTTTAGAAAAGGGGTATGTATACTATGAAAATGTTTTGGAAATGAATATGGTATTGTATATTCGGGGGAATATTTCACTAAGTATATATAATAATACCTTTTTGAAAAATAAATAATAATATTTGGTAATTATATTTTGGCAAGTATAATAATTTTATGGAGATGATGACGTATAACCGAGGGGGGTTTAATTTACAGTTTATGGCATCATGGCATACCGATTATGTGCATCTTATGTGTTCATTTGTTATTTGTTATATAGGAGCTGGTATCGAGCAGTATTCCGAGGAACTGGGCTTTGGAACTTATTGAGATTCCATAACTGATAATTGGCTAAGGTGAGGATGGATAACCCTTGATATGTTGCCTATAATACTATTGTGTGTTCTTGGTACTTGGATGAGCTTTGTTGTTGATTGAACAGTTGTGTGCTGAAATATATATTGTTGTTGGTTATTTGATGATATGGAATAGTGTTGGTTATTTGGCTGCTATGGTTATTGTTGTTGTTGATGTTATGATGTTGATTTGCTTGATTGTACCACTGTGTTGACTGTTATTGGTTCCTTGGATGCTGTGTTGTGATTGATGTGGGATTGTGATTAATCGGTGTTATGAAACTGTTGATGGATTGGTCTGTTGCATAACGTGAGTTAATAGGAAGTTGGATAATTGTTTGACTGTTATGGATATTGTGAATGTTGTCGATAGACTGTATTGTGATTGGATAATTGGAATAAACTGTGATATGGATAATTGGGAAAAAGGAAATAGAAATTTGAAGTTGATTTGAGATGATGATTTTATTGTCACGCGGAAAGTAGTGGTACGACTAGATGGTTAGAGGCTAGTTCTGTGGTGTCATGGTTGGTTTGAATTGGATATTGGGATGTTGATCCCGGATTGGTTTGCTATTGGGATGTTGATCCCGGGTTACGTTTGGCCTGGCATCCGGAATTAGTTAATAACCAGGTACGACCCTAGCTTGTCCACTGACGGGGCCCGAATATTAAAATTGGAAAAGTTAATGAGTGAATCGTGTCTTCTGGTTTTGGGTTTGGGATGTCGATTTCTTGTGATTTGGTTTTGGAATGATATGACTTAATTGTCATGTGGTAAGTAGAGGTACGACCGGATGGTTTGAGATTGTTTTGTGGTGGCCATGATCTTGGTTACTTGTGATGAGCATGTTGATGCCGGTTTGATTGGGATGTTGATCCCTGAGATTTGTTATTGGGATGTTGATCCCGGTTTCTTTTTGATCTAGCACCAGGAACAGGTTGATAACCTGGTACGGCCCTAGCTTATCCACGACGGGGCCCGAAAGATAAAATTGGTAATAATAATAAAATATTCTTCTGGTCTTGGTTCAGTCATAATTGGGTTGATTCTTGAGTTGTCTTTTGCTGGTAATTTCTTCGAAAGTATTATGGTTGCCTGCATATCTCTGTTTTTCCTTGGTTGGTGAGCACTTCGGACTCACCCCTCACCTGCGGGCTTTCATCCCGTAGGTTGGGTTATTTGTGGTTCAGGTATGATGCATTCCAGACAGGCTGCGGCGTTATCCCTTGGACAGGACTCGGATCCATTAGATTGCATCAGGTTTTGCATATGGTGTCTTGAGATTATAATTGCTTCCGCTGTGCTATAATTTGGGTTCCTGGGTTTGGGTGATGTGTTTTGATGTTGGGCCGAAGGGCCAGATTTCTGATGTTTATTTTGATTACATTGGGCCGTTGGGTCGGTTCTCTGTTATATTAGTTGATATTATCTTTGGGCCGTTGGACCGTGTCTCGTGTTGTATTTACTGCTGTACAGTTCCGGCACGTGTTTACTGAGGCTGGTAAATACGGGTCGGGGCGTCTCAGCTGTGGTATTGGCGACAGTGATGGTTGTTGGGTTGATGGCATGGTGGAGTGGAATTGGTGTTCTGATGGTTGATGAACAGTAACCGTGGAGTTACTGTGGATGGGAACAGTGCTGCCGGAATCCGGCGAGGTTCTGGTATCTCGAAAATTTTTTGGCGAGTCTCGGGTATTTTCCAATGAACCCGGACATGGACTTTTTGGTAATTATTAGACCCTTTGGACTATTCATGACCATTAACGGATCCGGATTTTATAAACGGGATTTTATAAACGACGTTAATTAACGAATGTTTAGTTAATCAATTAACCTATGGTTTTATTTTTTGCCTTTTAACTTATGCTTTTATTTAATTCCCAATTGGGCTATAAAGAAGACCAATGATATCATTTATTTTCCGGTTTTAATTGAATTTATGTTTTACTTGGGCTAATGAAAGACCCATACACGTAGACACGGGCGACTAAAAGGCCGAGATATCGGCTTGGGTGCTCAGTTTCGGTTTTAATTTAAAATTAAGTACGATTAGTATATTGGTTGGAAGCACATAATGGAAATAATAAAGATGGAATCAGTATAAGACAAGCCGACTAATAATTGCTAAAAACTAGCATCATACGTGATCATCTTTGTTTGTGCATCATAAATGATTATTGTTGTTATAAATATAGGGAAATCGAGGCTTAATCAAAAATCAGTTCCCTGAAGTATCAGGTGAGGATATAAACTTGATAATATGTTTGTATCATCATTATCTGCCTTTGCTATGATATATTGATTCCTGTTGAGATGCCTGATCTCTGTGTGTCTCGTGAGTGTTGTGCTTGATTGTGTGGATATTGTTGAATTATACGATGCTCAGCTTTTAGCTTGATATCCTTGATTTGATTTTCTTATGGCAAGTGTGGCAAGTGAATTATTTGTGATCAAGTATAACCTAGAAAGTTGTTAATAACAGTAACTTGATTTGTGATATTGGAATGGTTTCCCAAAGGAGCTGTGAGGCTGAGTGCCTGCTCGAGAATATGTAATATACAATTGATAGAGTTACTGTTAGTGATATGTGATTTGTTGGCCATTTATGAGGGGCTTGGGGTCCTCTCAGCCGTTGAGCTTGGGGTCTCACGGTTTTTGTTTATGAGATTATTTGATTTGATTTAATGGGGAGTACCCTGGGGTTAGCTAACCTGACTACCAAGTACGACCGATACTTATCACGTGACGGGGCCCTAATAATAAAATTAGAAAGTCTGTCAATAGTTGTCTATGTGGTTGATTAGCAGTGAGTTGTCAGTCTAAGAGTTTAGGACTGTTAAATGCTTGGATTACTTGCTATGCTATGCTTGTTATGCTTTCCTGTTTTTGTTGCTGGTTCGATGTTATTGCGGTTGCTTGTATACTGCGGTTTATCTATTTATCGGTGAGACAGTGGTTGGTCTCACCCCTCACACAGTCCATGCAGGTTAGTTTGTCATAAATTAGGAGTGCATCCCGACGGCTGCGATGTTCCCTCGGACAGGACTCGGATCCAATAGTTTGCATTGAGATTTGCATAAACTGTCACTGTGTACATTGAAATGCTTCCGCTGTGCTGATGTTGATGCTCATGTTTCGGGTGATGGGAATGTGATTCTCTGTCTGATTGACGATGTTTCTGTGGTGAATTTACATTTTCATTGTATGTTGGCCACGTGGCAGTACTGTTACTCAGTAATTACTGTTTGTTGGGTAAATTTTGGTCGGGTCGTTTCAACTAGAACGAAAAGAAATATCTATTTTTAGAATTAAAATTTTTGGAAAAAAGAAAATAATAAAAATAATAACAATAATAATAATAATAATAATAATAATAATAATAATAATAATAATAATAATAATAATAATAATAAAAATAATAAAAAATCCAATTCTGGTTGGGTTTTGGTTAGGCTTTGGGTATCCACCGGGTTTCGGGTCGGTTCGGTGAAGAGCCTGGGTGAAAAAACTGATACGTCATTGTCAAAATAACCAAATTACAATCGAACTTAATTGAGGGATGAAATGTGACCAAATTGAAACATAGGTATGAATTGTGATAATCAATGGCAACACAGATACCAAAAAAGGCATTAGTCCTTAAAGCTAAAGGTACTAATTTATAAAGGAAAAAGTTGTATGATCAATTTTTTTTTTAAAAAAATGACGGTCATATAAAGTTTATTATTTTTTTTTCTAAAGAAGCAAAATAACCTACAAAGACCGAACTCCTTTGATGTCTAATATCATCCTATCATGCCAGATATTTTCTACGGTAACTCACTTTAAATTTTTTTATTATTCAAATAATAACTTGGCCGGTCTCCACTCCAAGTTTTTATCTTCCGCTTTAGCTTTGACAAAAGATGTATATTGAACTAAGATGTAATGATAGTAGTAGTATATATGGAGGGCTAAAAGAGTTTTTTTTTTTTCACTAAAGTCATCTTGTAGAAGAGTATTCAATTTTTGTCTGCTGTGGAATTAATTTTTTTTTGTAACTCTGACACGGCATCCTTATGAAGACTAGGTTTTGTACATGTGCGAACATGGCATAGAATTATTTTTCTAAAATTATCAATATGTAAAGTTTTTTTTCCAAAATTTAATTAAAATAATAATGTAAATATTAATGGTTAATAATAACATTCACCAATGTAACAAAAAAATAATAATATTTTTTAAAGAAAAAAATCATAAAATATTATGTACATATTATTTTTTAATTCCTATATGTTCTTTTCATTTGTTTTATTTATCTTTATTAATAAGATATAATCTTTACTTTGACAATTGATGAGCTTTTGAATGCACACTACAAAAAATTTTAAATAATTAAAATATTCAATAATTATTAAAATATGTTATTCAATTATCAATGAAACGCCCGACCCGCATTTACCGTACACAGTAAACACGAGCCGGAACTGTGACGACCCAACCAAACCAAGCCCAGCATACAGTGTATACAAAGGTAACTCGGGCTCAACAGCCCAAAATAAAAACATCAATAACAACATAACCAGCCCAACGGCCCAACAATAGCAAAAATAATGCACAGCGAAAGACTTAATAACTCACAAGACACTGTATGCGACACATGATGCAAACTATGGATCCAAGTCCTGTCCAAGGGATAACGCCGCAGCCTGTCTGGAATGCACCAAACCTGTACAACAAATAATCCATCCTACGGGATGAAAGCCCGCAGGTGAGGGGTGAGCCCGAAGTGCTCACCGACGAAGGATAGACAATCAATATGCAACACTATAAGTACTCAAGGTCAAAAACAGGTAAAAACCACCAAATACATACTAAACCAAAACTCGACCCAAAATTGGTCCAAGACCAAAAAGACTAAAACAAAAATCCAATTTTCCAATTTTATCTTTCCGGGCCCCGTCACGGATAAGCTAGGGGTCAGACCTGGTTATCAACACATTTCGGGTGCCAGTGAAACACCCCGACCTAAATTCACCCAACTAACAGTAATTACAGCAAACAGTACCACCACATGGCCATCATATAATGAAAGCATGAATTCACAATAGTAACGGTAATAAACAAACATAAAATCACACTCCCGACACCCGTTATGGGGACATCAACAATTACACAGCGGAAGCATTTTCTAGATATTCAGTAACATTTTATATGCAAGACACAATGCATACTATTGGATCCGAGTCTTGTCCGAGGTGACGCCACAGCCGCTGGTATGCAAACCTAACCTGCAGGAACTGTGTGAGGGGTGAGACCAACCACTGTCTCACCAATAAACAAATAAACAACAGTATACATGCAACCGCAGATACACCCAAGCCAACACGGAAAACAATAGAAGTACAACAAGCACAAACATAGCATCAGTATCATCTTACCTGAACTAACTATTCGTCAGACTTCTCTTGGTTAAGCCAATCTCATAAACTCACCGACATTTGATGGTAGACCTTCAATTTTATTATTAGGGCCCTGTCACGTAATAAGTATCGGTCGTGCCTGGTAGCCAGGTTAGCTAACCCCAGGGTACTCCCCGTTAATCCATAAATATCACAAATCATATCACAAATAACCGAGTCCCGCAGTCCTCGGTGGAAATCCCGCAGTCCTTCCTATAACAAATCAACTGAGTCCCGCAGTCCTCAGCCGGGAGTCCACGCAGTCCTCCCTATCATATCACAAATCACAGGGCGACTACCATCTGGCCGTACCAATACCTGTCACGTGACATCCTAGATGTCTAGATGTTATTACCACTGTTTATTATTATTTCTTATTCCACTGTCCAATAGTAACTCATCATATTCACGTTCCCGAGCAGGCTCTCAGCCTCACAGCTCCTCTGGGAATCCAGTCACAATGTCAGGATACCGGGTCACTATCACTATTAACTCCATATCTCGTATCTCGTATAGTCATCGCAATATTCACATCAACCTCACAAAGTTCAATAATCAATCACAGTAGCCATCAAACACATAACAATAATCACAATAGCAGCCAGCAATAACATGA
>JAKUCV010005982.1:95449-233377 GCA_028386065.3 Turnera subulata
TATAAGATTATTCATATATAATCATATATTTATAAGGTAAGAATTAGCAAGTAAATCAAATCATAAAGTAGAAGCTGAAATTAAATAATAAAGGCGAGAATGAAATTAATCGGAGAAATAATTTCAATGGGTCTTCTTATTATCCCAGATAGAAAATGAATTTATAAATTACATACTGAAGAGAAAAACATGAAATAAAATCATAAGTTAGTTCTCAATTAATTAAGTTAAATCAACCGTTTAATTAAGGCCCGTTTAAAAGTCCAAGTCCGTTACTATAGTTCGGGGTCCGTTAGTATGCATGGATAGTCCAAGGGTCCGGGGTTTTACCCAAAGTCCATTTCCGGGCTCGCCGGAAAAATCCCGAGGCTGCCGGATTCCGGCCAGCACTGTTCCCGTCCACAGTAACTCCACGTTTACTGTTCATCAGCCATCAAAGTTCACTCCACCGAGCCATCAACCCAACAACCAACACTGTCGCCATCACCACAGCGACTTTCCGGTGGCCGGAACGCCACCAAACCACCGCATCCAACATCCTAAACAACCCATAACAACAACGGCATCATCATCCACCACTGCCACAAATTAAACACACAATTGAATCCAAGCTTATTTGGTCTCAGGCCATTCAATTAATTGAACCCAATTAACAACAACCCCAGAGAAATCAAGAGAAAAGAAAGCGAAGAGAAGAAAGAGGAGGTGCGCCAGAGACTTACCCAATTAGGGCTTCGTCGGCGGCGGTTCAAGGGAGGAGAGTAGGGGTCAGCGGCGCATGAGGGGAAGAGGAAAGAGGAACAGAGTGGAGGAAGAGGGTGGTTCGTGGTCTACTTCCCCTTGGTGGCTTGGCTCGGGCGGCTTTGGTGCCCGACTCCGTGGTGGTCGGCAGAGAAGACAGAGACGAGGGGGGCGGTGAGTCGACGGTTGCGAGGAGCTGTGGCAGTGCGAGGAGGAGGAAGAAGGAGGAAGGAAGAAGAGAGGGGTTGAGGCGGCGGCGGCGGTGTGTTCTCTGCCCCGGTAGAGGTCGCGAGCAGAGGCGGAGAAAGAGAGAGAGAGAGAGAGGGAGAGAGAGAGAGAGAGAGAGAGGCGGCAGGGTGTCAAGGAGTTTTAAGGAGAAGAAGAAAGGAAAAAGACAAGGGAAAATGAAGAAAAAATCTGGGAAGAAAAAGAAATATAAAAAACAGTGAGGAGAAGGAGAAGAAAAGTAAGGAAGAAGAAGAATCGGGAAGGAAGGGGAAAAAAAATATCCTGGAGGTGAAGGAAAAGTATTGGGGAACAAAAGAGAAAATGAGGAAAAATAAGTATAAAAGGAAAAGAAAATAGAAAAAAAATAAGAAAAAGCAGAAAAGGACAAACATGCTGGCTCGGGATAGAGAAAAATCGCGGTCCCAATGTCGAAAAGATTTTTAGCCCGAGAATAGACCAAAATGCCCTCACGTTCCTCTTTTGATACATTAACGTTGCAGGGGCATTTTCGTCTTTTCGAAATTCGTCCCGGTTCCGAAAATACAACTTAGGCTCGGAAAATCCAATTAATTCTTCAAAGCGTTGCTCTAGTCTCAGAATTATAAACCGAGGTTCGGATAGCTGTATAGAATTCCCGGTAACCCGAGATAATCCTTGGAATTAATTTTCGAGGCTCGGTTGTCGATGGAGAATACTTTAGAGCATCCGTATTACCGAGGATCGGTTTCGAAGTTTGATTATTCCCGGTAAAACTCTCGGATGATTCTTGTTTAGCAGCAGTAAAACTTTATTATCCACCGTAAAAGTCAAACGACTCGGTAGAATTTACAAAAATTTTACCCGGGTCGTTACAGTCTACCCTCCTTAAAAGAATTTCGTCCCCGAAATTCCCGCTTATCCATGGGTCCCACCACGATAAGCTTCTGGTACACTCTGCCATATGTCCAAACCCAACGTGATATGTCGCTTATACCTTACGCGACATCTCATCCTCTATAAAAACCAAACCTCATGGCTGGCAACTCACACACACAGCCATGGATTCCCCACTGAGAACAAGAACAACTTCAGACTCGGAGGACAACAGCTACATCGGTGGCACTGCATTCCTAACAAGCTCCGATGAGGAACCTCCGAAGAAACGCTTCAAGTCCAACATCGTCGGTCTGGAGGAGCACATGGTGATCTCCCCAAAACGACGGAAGAAGCGTGCCGGCAAGAAAGCTGAGGACAAGAAAGGCAAGGCGGTAGCTGAAAGCAGCACTCCGCAACAGAAGTTGACGCAGCTGAACGTCTCCCTGAGGAAGATCAGCTCGGCAGTGGCACAGATTGAACTGGCGTGAGCGGAGCTCTTCCCGCACTTAAGGAACGTTCAACAGCTTGTAAAAGACCTTGAGAAGCAAGTAGCTCCTTAGAGCACTTCTTCTCTGTTGTAACACCTTTATGAAATAAATAAAATAAATTTCCTTTTTTAATCAAAATTCTCTTGTGTTAAGAAATCTTGTGTTAAATAGGAAAAACAAAACATGTCAAGGCAGATTAAGATCAACCATAAGGTTATAAAATCAAATATGAAGGAATCAAAAATTAGAACTCAGTTAACAGAATCAAAACAGAAAGAAATTAAAACAAAACATGTTTCCATGAACGGTGTTCGTATCGGACGTGAACATCCTCGAATCACGAAACGTACCGTACAACTAACGGTGACGTCGGTTAACCTCGTGAAAAAGATACCCGTTAACTCGGAAGGCGATGTTCACGGGATCATCCTGTGTCCCTCGAAAGACACGTTACTCACTTGTTCACCATTTCCGCATGGGCCAAAAACGTCTGTCAAAGCTCGTATCTCTCCACGATGTCTGAACAGCTGTAAACTTGTCGCACATGCGTTCTACTCGAGGTGTGGTCCCATCCATCTGGCCTCAATGGTTACGAATGTAAGTGATAAAAGATGCAAGAAAAGATAGCAAGGCCGTAGAAAGATAAGACAAGGTACCCAGAGCGAAGAAAATCAAGAGATGGAAAAAGACTGAAAAATTCTGGCATGGGTCCGAAAACGTGTAAAGCAATAAATGCAAGCAACGGTAAATCTTCAAAAAGCAAAATCTTGAAAATCAAAAACAATAAACACGCTCCCCATAAGTGTATAAAAGAAGGAGCGGTGAGGGGTAAATCACCAAAAGCATTAAAGCAACAAAACTCTCAGAAAAACAAAACCACAACGTTCCAAAAACAAAATCCCACACGTTCCATTCACGATGCCTGCTCCATCTTCAGTCTTCTTCGTCGAAGGTGCGAATCTCGGCAGAAGGAACCGACTGGCTTACAGCATGGTCAACGAGCGTGCTGAAGAGCTGCCGAACGAGCTCGGCAGAATGCCACGTCTAGTTTTCGTTGACGAGCTCTACTCCTCAAGATTCTTCGTCATTCCCATGGAAGAGGTGTTCTTCCTAGAGGATCGCGGCACTCTGAGGACTTCATACTACGGCTCAGCAAACTCCGTGATGTTCTTCATCTCGGATAGGCTTCAAGAGTTCAACTTGGAGTCCACTTGCCAGACTGTGGAGCAAGGCGCTTACTACCAGCTCTCAATGACAGCCCAGAGCATACCCAGAATGACTCGGCTACCTCCAACCTGGCCAAAGGTACGACTATTGGTGTGGAATTGCAGAGGAGTGGAAAGACGTGCTCAGGAGTTCTCACGCACCCTGAGGGACTTGAAGAACCAGTACAAGCCCAACATGGTTCTTCTGACGGAGACGCAGTGGCAACCACGAGACGATCACGGTCTGATTCCACTCCGATTCCCTCAAGCTAACCAGTTTGAGATTCTTGGCCAGCGCGACAGAGGCGGCATGTGGTTCTCTTGGAGCGACAGAGTCACGGTCAACGTCAACAGCGACGCAAACAGCTTCCGTGTCAACGTCGTTGCGAACCGTTAATTGTATTTTTTTTTATATAATATCAAAAATCCATGTATTATTTCCCCTTTTTATAAATTATCAGTGTAATATTTCTATTCGCAATCAATATATTAATATTTCCCTTTGTATCAAAATATTAGCAATATTTATAATATTTGTATTTTTGCACATTATCGCATCACTACCTCTTATGTGTATGTTCCGCGACAGCTGGCGTCCCTCGACTGGATCCATAGTGCACTAACTAAATGATGTAAAATAATAACAACTGGACCGAACTATGCAAACAAGACAACAACACACATAGACTGCCCGACAAGACCTAACGCCCGCTCCGCTACCAAAATGAAACACCCAGACCTAAATTCACCCAACTAACAGTAATTACAGCAAACAGTACCACCACGTGGCCATCATATAATGAAAGCATGAATTCACAATAGTAACGGTAATAAACAAACATAAAATCACACTCCCGACACCCGTTATGGGGACATCAACAATTACACAGCGGAAGCATTTTCTAGATATTCAGTAACATTTTATATGCAAGACACAATGCATGCTATTGGATCCGAGTCTTGTCCGAGGTGACGCCACAGCCGCCGGTATGCAAACCTAACCTGCAGGAACTGTGTGAGGGGTGAGACCAACCACTGTCTCACCGATAAACAAATAAACAACAGTATACATGCAACCGCAGATACACCCAAGCCAACACGGAAAACAATAGAAGTACAACAAGCACAAACATAGCATCAGTATCATCTTACCTGAACTAACTATTCGTCAGACTTCTCTTGGTTAAGCCAATCTCATAAACTCACAGACATTTGACGGTAGACCTTCCAATTTTATTATTAGGGCCCTGTCACGTAATAAGTATCGGTCGTGCCTGGTAGCCAGGTTAGCTAACCCCAGGGTACTCCCCGTTAATCCATAAATATCACAAATCATATCACAAATAACCGAGTCCCGTAGTCCTCGGCGGAAGTCCCGCAGTCCTTCCTATAACAAATCAACTGAGTCCCGCAGTCCTCAGCCGGGAGTCCACGCAGTCCTCCCTATCATATCACAAATCACAGGGCGACTACCATCTGGCCGTACCAATACCTGTCACGTGACATCCTAGATGTCTAGATGTTATTACCACTGTTTATTATTATTTCTTATTCCACTGTCCAACAGTAACTCATCATATTCACGTTCCCGAGCAGGCTCTCAGCCTCACAGCTCCTCTGGGAATCCAGTCACAATGTCAGGATACCGGGTCACTATCACTATTAACTCCATATCTCGTATCTCGTATAGTCATCGCAATATTCACATCAACCTCACAAAGTTCAATAATCAATCACAGTAGCCATCAAACACATAACAATAATCACAATAGCAGCCAGCAATAACATGATAGGCACAACAAGATAACATATAAGAAAAATGATCAATCAAACATTCGGGGTACCACGGGCAGCATACCGAAGTTTATAAGTTTATATCCTCACCTGATACTCCATAGAAACCGATATCTGGTTAAGCCTCGATATCCCTATATTAATAACATCCACAATCACTTATGATGCACAAACAATAATGATCATGCATGATGCCGGTTTTAGTATTTATTAGGCGACTTGTCTTACTCCGTATCCATTTTTATTTTTTTTCCTTAATTTTCTTATGAAATCAATCTTTCCAATTACTTGGAAATGAACCGGTTATATGTCCTCAACCGATCTACTAATCATACGTAATTTTTAAGTTAAAACTAAAATCGAGCATTCAAGCCGATATCCCGGCTCTTAGCCTTTCGTTGATAAGGGAAGATAAATACCAATATAAACATAATTAAAATACAAATATATATACTTGTAAATATTTTTATATATAAGATTATTCATATATAATCATATATTTATAAGGTAAGAATTAGCAAGTAAATCAAATCATAAAGTAGAAGCTGAAATTAAATAATAAAGGCGAGAATGAAATTAATCGGAGAAATAATTTCAATGGGTCTTCTTATTATCCCAGATAGAAAATGAATTTATAAATTACATACTGAAGAGAAAAACATGAAATAAAATCATAAGTTAGTTCTCAATTAATTAAGTTAAATCAACCGTTTAATTAAGGCCCGTTTAAAAGTCCAAGTCCGTTACTATAGTTCGGGGTCCGTTAGTATGCATGGATAGTCCAAGGGTCCGGGGTTTTACCCAAAGTCCATTTCCGGGCTCGCCGGAAAAATCCCGAGGCTGCCGGATTCCGGCCAGCACTGTTCCCGTCCACAGTAACTCCACGTTTACTGTTCATCAGCCATCAAAGTTCACTCCACCGAGCCATCAACCCAACAACCAACACTGTCGCCATCACCACAGCGACTTTCCGGTGGCCGGAACGCCACCAAACCACCGCATCCAACATCCTAAACAACCCATAACAACAACGGCATCATCATCCACCACTGCCACAAATTAAACACACAATTGAATCCAAGCTTATTTGGTCTCAGGCCATTCAATTAATTGAACCCAATTAACAACAACCCCAGAGAAATCAAGAGAAAAGAAAGCGAAGAGAAGAAAGAGGAGGTGCGCCAGAGACTTACCCAATTAGGGCTTCGTCGGCGGCGGTTCAAGGGAGGAGAGTAGGGGTCAGCGGCGCATGAGGGGAAGAGGAAAGAGGAACAGAGTGGAGGAAGAGGGTGGTTCGTGGTCTACTTCCCCTTGGTGGCTTGGCTCGGGCGGCTTTGGTGCCCGACTCCGTGGTGGTCGGCAGAGAAGACAGAGACGAGGGGGGCGGTGAGTCGACGGTTGCGAGGAGCTGTGGCAGTGCGAGGAGGAGGAAGAAGGAGGAAGGAAGAAGAGAGGGGTTGAGGCGGCGGCGGCGGTGTGTTCTCTGCCCCGGTAGAGGTCGCGAGCAGAGGCGGAGAAAGAGAGAGAGAGAGATTTGGTGCCCGACTCCGTGGTGGTCGGCAGAGAAGACAGAGACGAGGGGGGCGGTGAGTCGACGGTTGCGAGGAGCTGTGGCAGTGCGAGGAGGAGGAAGAAGGAGGAAGGAAGAAGAGAGGGGTTGAGGCGGCGGCGGCGGTGTGTTCTCTGCCCCGGTAGAGGTCGCGAGCAGAGGCGGAGAAAGAGAGAGAGAGAGGGAGAGAGAGAGAGAGAGAGGCGGCAGGGTGTCAAGGAGTTTTAAGGAGAAGAAGAAAGGAAAAAGACAAGGGAAAATGAAGAAAAAATCTGGGAAGAAAAAGAAATATCAAAAACAGTGAGGAGAAGGAGAAGAAAAGTAAGGAAGAAGAAGAATCGGGAAGGAAGGGGAAAAAATATATCCTGGAGGTGAAGGAAAAGTATTGGGGAACAAAAGAGAAAATGAGGAAAAATAAGTATAAAAGGAAAAGAAAATAGAAAAAAAATAAGAAAAAGCAGAAAAGGACAAACATGTTGGCTCGGGAGAGAGAAAAGTCGCGGTCCCAATGTCAGAAAGATTTTTAGCTCGAGAATAGACCAAAATGCCCTCACATTCCTCTTTTGATACGTTAACGTTGCAGGGGCATTTTTCGTCTTTTCGAAATTCGTCCCGGTTCCGAAAATACAACTTAGGCTCGGAAAATCCAATTAATTCTTCAAAGCGTTGCTCAAGTCTCAGAATTGTAAACCGAGGTTCGGATAGCTGTATAGAATTCCCGGTAACCCGAGATAATCCTTGGAATTAATTTCCGAGGCTCGGTTGTCGATGGAGAATACTTTAGAGCATCCGTATTACCGAGGATCGGTTTCGAAGTTTGATTATTCTCGGTAAAACTCTCGGATGATTCTTGTTTAGCAGCAGTAAAACTTTATTATCCACCGTAAAAGTCAAACGACTCGGTAGAATTTACAAAAATTTTACCCGGGTCGTTACAGCCAGACCAAATCCAAGAGAACCCAGGGATCGACATCCCAAAAATACGAACCCAGGGATAGACATCCCAAAAATAATCACGAGATAGACATCCCAAGCATAGACATGCTTATCACAAGTAACCCAGGTCATGGCCACCCCAAAACAGTCTTAAACCATCGAGTCGTACCACTACTTACCACGTGACAATTATATTTTCATCAACAAAATCAAATCACAGGGATCAACATCCCTAACCAAAATACCGGGATAGACATCCCTATCCAAAATCAAGGATCGACATCCATATCACAATTTATTATTTAATTCATTCTATTTAATGCCAAAAAGACTCAGGGATAAACGTCCAAAAACCAATCACAATACTGGGATAAACATCCCGACAACAATCAAGACAATGGGATAAACATCCCGAATCAAACCACAGCAAATGCAACATCCAACAGAGCAATAATCATCAAACACAATAACCGAGTAATACAGGCACATACTGAAGGAAATCCATCCTCACCTTAGCCGATTACTCAACTCCGGAGACAATGACCGGTCCAAAGCCGGCTCTTCGGGAAACTGCCCGATATCAAAACCTATACAACAAAACAATATATACACATAAATGCACATAATCGGTATGTTATGATACCAATACTGCGAAATAACCCATCCCGGTTCATATCCTTTATTATCAACTTTTACCGAAAATATTATACCGTACGTATATCCGAATATAACTTCGGTACAATACTTTAAATAAGACTTTTTTTTAAAAAAAATATTTTTATAAAGTAATTATATTTTTTTCCAAAAATATAATCACCTTAATTTTCTAGAAAAATAATAACATATATATAATTTCCAGAATATACATATCATGTTATATACATAATAATAATTTTCAAAACAATAATATAATTATCTTTAATTCCAAGAATCAAAGTATATATACATATATATATATTTCCCAGAATACCAAAATCCATACTAATAGATTTTCTCAAAATATATATCTTCCAAGAGTTATATTCCAGCAGAAATAAATATATTTACATATATATATCTTTTTCCAAATGACAATTTCTAAAAAAAATAAAACATAGTTATTTTATTTGCAAAGAATAAAAGTATACACATATATATACCATACTCTAAACTTACTATATTTTTCAGAACATATGTATATATTTTTTTTCAGAAATTAATACCAGTAAATTAGTTATGTAAATATATATATATATGTTTTTTTTTATTTTTTAATAAGGTCAACCCGGATCCAGGTCGGTCAACCCAACCCAGAACCAGGCTCGACCCGCCCGTGAAAACGGGTTGCTCACCTTGGTGACGGCGGCGGCGCGACTGACGCGAAGAGAAGGAAGCCGCGAGGAAGGCGAGCTCGAGGCGACTCCAAGGGCGGTGGAAAGGCGGCGCGAGGCGTCACGGTAGCTGAGTAGAGCGGAGGAGAAGAGGATTCGCGGGTCTGCTCGCGGGTCAACGGCGCGTCACGGCAGTTCTGGCGATGGAAGACGACGGGGGCGACGGGGTTGAGGTCGCAACGTCACGGCAAGCTCGACGGTGGCGGCGGTGTGACGAGAAGTGGCCTGGAACTCGTCGCCGTGCACAGTAACCCGAGGGTGACGGTACTGTTCATCCGGGTTTTCTCTTTTTTTTTTTCTTTTCTGTTTTCTTTCATTTTTTCTGATTTCTGATTGATTCTTTTTTTTTTTTTTTCATTTCTTCTCTGTTTTTTTCCTGATTTTTCTTTTTTTTCTTTTTTTTCTTTCTCTCTTTTTTTCTTTTCCTCTCTTTTTTTTTCTCTTCTTTCTTTTCTCTCTTTTTTTTTCTTTTTCTTCTCCTCTTCTTCTCTTGTTCCTTTCTTCCTCTGCTTCCGATTCCTGCTTTTAAACTGTTTTTTTTACTATTTGACATGTGAAGCTTCAATAATGCAGCTTGTCTGCATTACGGAGCGAGTCTGGTCCGGACCAAAAAATAACTGATACCCCCTTTGTAACGTCCCGGCTTGTCGACTGTCACTACAGACCAACACGGGACCTTTCCAACATGCTTTGTCCTCACTCGCACGTTTCCGGGGAAAACTTCCCAGGAGGTCACCCATCCTAGAATTGCTCCAAGTCAAGCACGTTTAACTTTGAAGTTTTTCTAGAATGAGCACCGAAAAGGTAGGTGCAACTTGTTGATATAGTTAGTACCCATCAAACCGTTTAAGCTACTCTCAATTGTACAGTCCCATACCTGTACAACCTCGAAATCGCTCTAACTGTGCAGCCCCATCCCTACACAGTCTCAGGATCTCTCCTATTCCGGTGTGGATCGGTTCATTCCCGTGCCCCTCATTCTAGAAGCTTGCCAGAAACCGCTCCTTGTCCATGCTTATCTCGGCACCGGCGTACACTTCCCGCCCTCATAGACCCCGGGGTGTCACAGGCCCACCAGCTTCCGCTAGGTTCGTCCCCGAACCCTACACCGTACTAGAGGAGTCCTGGCGCTCCGCTACCAACTGTAACGTCCCGGCTTGTCGACTGTCACTACAGACCAACACGGGACCTTTCCAACATGCTTTGTCCTCACTCGCACGTTTCCGGGGAAAACTTCCCAGGAGGTCACCCATCCTAGAATTGCTCCAAGTCAAGCACGTTTAACTTTGGAGTTTTTCTAGAATGAGCACCGAAAAGGTAGGTACACCTTGTTGATATAGTTAGTACCCATCAAACCGTTTAAGCTACTCTCAATTGTACAGTCCCATACCTGTACAACCTCGAAATCGCTCTAACTGTGCAGCCCCATCCCTACACAGTCTCAGGATCTCTCCTATTCCGGTGTGGATTGGTTCATTCCCGTGCCCCTCATTCTAGAAGCCTGCTAGAAGCCGCTCCTTGTCCATGCTCATCTCGGCACCGACGTACACTTCCCGCCCTCATAGACCCCGGGGTGTCACACCCTTAGTTATTTTCCGGTGTGATTTTTTCTGAGGATTTCGGGACCCGAAAAATACCAACTTAGGCCCGAAAAATCCACGGAAAAATCTCGAGCGCGGGAAAACCCTCGGTTTCGAAAAACGACGCCCGATTTACCTTGAATTAATTACCCAAGATTAATTCTTTCGGTAAATCACTGTAGAAAGACTTTTACAGACCCGATAAAAATCCAAATTTTTACCCGGGCTGTTACAGTCTACCCACCTTAAAAAGAATTTCGTCCTCGAAATTCCGTCTTATCCGTGGGTCCTACCATGATAAGCTTCTGGCACACTCTGCCAGGTTTCCAATCTCAACCCGAGATACCGCTTATACCCTTAAGCGGCATCTCGTCCTCTATAAGAACCAAACCTCATGACTGGCAAACTCACGCACAGTCATGGACTCTCCAATCCGATTTTGAACTACCTCAGACTCCGAGAACAACAGCTACAACGGTGGCACTGCCTTCCCGACAAGCTTTGATGAAGAACTGCCAAAGAAGCGCTTCAAAACGAACATCATCGGCCTGAAAGAGCACATGGTCGTCTCCAGCAGACGGCGAAAGAAGCGTGCCAACAAGAAAGCTGAGGATCAAAAGGGCAAGGCAACGGCTGAAAGCAGCACACCGCAGCAGACTCTGACGCAGTTGAACGTCTCACTGAAGAAGATCAGCTCGGCGATGATACAGATAGAACTGGCGTGCGCGGAACTCTTTCCTCACGTAAAAAACGTACAAAAGCTTGTAAAAGATCTTGAGAAGCAAATATCTGCTTAGAGTACTTCTTCTCTGTTGTAAAACTATTATGAATAAATAAAATAAGTTTTCTTTTTAAATCAAAATCTCTTATGTCACGAAATCTTATGTTTAACAGAAAATCAAAGCATCTCAAAGCAGAATAAAAATCAACAATATAAATATAAATCAAACATAAAGAAATTAAAAACAAAACTCGTTTAACAAAATCAAAACAAAAAGAAATTAAAACAAAACATGTTTTCATGATTAGCGCCCAAATTGGTCCTAAACATCCTCGATCCCGAGAAACGTGACATGCGCAACTAACGGTGACGTCGGTTTTCCTTCGTGGAAAAGACATCCGTTAACTCGCAAGGTGATGATCACGAGCACGTCCTGTGTCCCTCGAAAGAAACGATATCCACTTGTTCACAAATTCCGCATGAGCCAAAAACGTCTGTCAAGTCTCGTATCCCTCCACGATGTCCGAACAGGTGTAAGCTTGTCGCACATGCCCTCTACTCGAGGTATGGTCCCAACAGTCTAGCCACAACATGTTAGAACCTATGTCTTCATGGTTCATTTATTACAGGTTTTGATAAATGACAAACCAAGATCATAACAAAGATGAAGCAAAAAGAAATCAAGCAAACAAGTACTCAACCAAAGTGATCAAGAATTCAAGTGAAGATATGATCAAGAGTTGAAGTGCAAAGAAAAGCAAGAGAAGTTAGGACCCATTTGTACAAGGTATACACTCAACTTCTCTTAGGCATTGGCTCAAACAAAACACATTTCAATCATACAATTCATAAGCATGCTTTCAAACATAAAGTTGTGTTTTGAGTCTAAAACATCGATGTTCTGTTTTTTCAAGTTTTTCAAATATTGGCAGTAGCTCTAAAACATCGATGTTGGGTAATAAAACATCGATGTTCTTGTGACCGTTGGTCAAAACATCGATGTTTACAATCCAACATCGATGTTCATGAAAATTGTCTTTGAAATATAATTTTGCCGAAGCCAAAAAACATCGATGTTGGCCAATTAAACATCGATGTTGTGACAACTGCTTTCAAGATGGATTTTGCCGAAGCCAAAAAACATCGATGTTTCATTTTCCAACATCGATGTTCTTGCATAGACCCTTTTCATCATATTTTTGCGAAGCTAAAAAACATCGATGTTGTATTTGAGAACATCGATGTTGTATCTGAAAACATCGATGTTTCTCAGACAAACATCGATGTTCTACTAGCCGTTGGAACAATAATTTAAAATTGTTGGCCAAAACATCGATGTTTATAGGCAAAACATCGATGTTCTGCCGTTATAGCAGACAACTTTTCAGCACCCACTAAGCTTTGTTTAAAGGTGCTTTCTTGGGTGGATTTCAAACGACTCCATGACTTTTCAGAGCTACATATTGAGCATTTTCAGCTGTGTTTCACAACTAATCAACTCTCTATTCATTCATCATTCATTGCAAAACAATCATTCAAGTTTAAGAGCCAATTCCTTTGAGATTATTGAGAGTTGCCTTATTAGAGCTTAATTGTAACTCATACCCACTCTTGAGAGAGCTTTTGTTTGAGTAATCTTTATAGTGTTGTTCATACACTGAAAGGGAGGTTTGTTCCCTTGTAGCTACTCATAGGAAGAGTGATTTTCTTTCCTTGAGAGAAGTCTTGAAGTGAGGTATCTTCAAGCAAGTGTGTAGGATTCTTGTGATTAGAATTCCTAGGCTGTAAACGGTTTGTTAAGCACCCGGAAGCTTAACGGTAGATAGTGAACTCTTCAAGTGTATCTTGAAGGACTGGATTAGCCACAAATTAGTTGTGTGTGAACCAGTATAAAAATCTCTTGTGTCCTTCTATTTTTCAATTCCGCACTTCATTTCCTGCAAAGTTTTTAATTTTCGGTCATAAGCTATTCACCCCCCCTCTAGCTTAAGTCTATTGTTCCTAACAATTGGTAGCGGAGCCTAACTCTCTGAAGACTTAACCGTTTGAGAGGAAATCTTCCATGGCTTCTTCAAGTAATCATGCAGGAATTCTCGAAGGACATTCAACCGTCCGTCCACCGTACTTTGATGGCACAAACTACAGCTACTGGAAGGAGAGGATGAGAATTTTCCTCCAATCCAGCAACTATGCTCTTTGGCGAATCATGAAGGTTGGAGAGCAAATTCCGAAGAAGAAAGTTGGTGAAGTCGAAGTGCCAAAGACGGAGGAGGAGTACGATGCTGCAGACACTGTATTGGTTGAAAACAATGCCAAATCAATCAACATGCTCTATTGTGCAGTCAATCCCGACGATTATCGGAAAATCTCTTGCTGCACAACCGCAAAAGAGATGTGGGATAAGCTGGAGGTCACCTACGAAGGAACCGATCAAGTTCGAGAGGCCAAAATCGACTCCCTCACTGCAGATTATGAACTCTTTCGTATGAAGGAGAATGAAGGAATTGAGGAGATGTTCGACCGCTTCTCCAAAATCATAAATGAGCTTCATGCTCTCAAGAAGGTTTACTCCGACAAGGACTTGGTCAGAAAAGTTCTTCGAAGTCTCACTCCCGAATGGCGATCAAAGGCGGATACCATCTACGAAAACATCGGCATCAACAACATAACGATTGATAGTCTAAGAGGTAATCTTATAACTTATGAAACTACCATTCTTAAACCTTCTTTGCCTTCTATGCAGGAACCAAAGAAGAAGACAATAGCTCTCAAAGCCTCCACCTCCAAGACACAAGAACTCACCGAATCGGACTCTAGTGATGATGATCAAGAACTCGGACTTGTCATCCGCAAATTCCACAAATTCATGAAGAAGGAATTTGTAAAGAAAGGAAGAAAAATGTCCGGGCCACCCAAATGCTGTGGGTGTGGAGAGAGTGGGCACATTAAGCCTAAATGTCCCAAAGCAAAGGAGGGAAAGGAGAAGAAGTCCTTCAAGAAGCAAAGGGCATACATATCATGGGGAGGCGATTCCGGTGATGATTCATCTGATAGCGATGAAGAGGAAACGGCCAACCTATGTCTCATGGCAAGGGAAGAACCTGAAGAGGTAAGTACCACTTCTCCAAATGAAAACTTTACATATGAAGAATTGCAAAATGCATTTGATGAACTTTATGGTGAATTCATTTCCATTTCTAAAGTTAATAAGAACTTGAAGAAACAAGTTGAAGCATTAGAAAATGATATTGAAAATGTGTCTAATGAGAATAGGAATCTTAAGGAAGAAACCAAAACTCTAGACACACCTAAGGAATGTGGTTCATGTGGATCCTTAAAAGAACAAAATGATAAATTAGCATGTGAAAATGAGAAGCTGAAGGATGAAAATAAAATGCTAGGAAAGAAAAGTTTAGAGGATTGTTCATCATGTGCACCTTTGAGGAAACAAGTTAAACAACTTGAGACAACCCTGAAAAAGTTTAATACTCCTCATAAGAATCTGAATTCTATGCTAGGTAATTTGCAATCTACTAGGCATGGAATAGGTTTTAGGAACGAACCTAAAAGACGTAAAGTAGAATCAAAGAAACCTAAGGTACAACCTAAGGTAAACAAAGTGAGCAATGTGCATAAGTATAGGAAACATAGTAACTACTATCAACCTAGAAGAATGCATAACCCAAATGTCATTTGTCATTATTGCAATAGAATAGGACATATTGCTCCTGTTTGTTTCACTAGGCATAGGCATTGGGCTCAAGAAGAAGCTCATAATCACTATGCACCTAACACTCAAGGACCCAAGAAGATTTGGGTACCTAAATCTCATTGATTTGATGTTGTAGGTATGCTTGAAGGCTTCAAGTGTACTTTGGTACCTTGATAGCGGATGCTCCAAGCACATGACCGGAGAAGCATCCAAATTTTTGCAAATAAAGCCATCAAATGGAGGAAATGTTGTCTTTGGAGACAACAACAAAGGAAAGATCATCGGCATTGGCTCGGTTGGCAAAGATGAGTCTTCCTCCATTGATAATGTTTTACTTGTTAAGGGTCTTAAACACAATCTCTTAAGCATAAGTCAATTATGTGATAAGGGAAATCGTGTAATCTTTGATTCCAAGTCATGCACCGTAGAACGTCTTAGTGATAATAAGATCATTCTACAAGGTGATAGAATTGACAATATTTATATGGTTAACTTAGAAGAGTCTTCATCAAAATTTTCAAAATGTCTAATGAGCAAAGAAGATGATATGTGGTTATGGCATCGTAGAATAGCTCACGTTAACATGAAGACCTTAAACAAATTAGTGTCACAAGATTTAGTAGTTGGTGTTCCAAAGATTAAATTTGAAAAGGATTCTATATGCAATGCATGTCAAAAGGGGAAGCAAGTGAGAGCCTCGTTTAGTTCCAAAAACATTGTCTCAACATCTAGACCGCTTCAACTTTTGCACATGGATCTATTTGGTCCTTCACAAGTTAAAAGTTTTGGTGGAAATTATTATGCTTTTGTAATTGTTGATGATTACTCTAGATTCACTTGGACTTTGTTTCTAACTCACAAAAGTGAAGCATTTAGTGTTTTCAAAAGTTTTGCTAAGAAAGTTCAAAATGAAAAAGATTGTTCAATTGCTTGCATTAGGAGTGATCATGGAGGTGAATTCGAAAACAATCAATTTTCAGCATTTTGTGATAAATATGGCATTGAGCATGACTTCTCAGCCCCTCGGACACCACAACAAAATGGCGTTGTTGAACGCAAGAATAGGTGTCTTGAGGAAATGGCAAGAACAATGCTCAATGAGGCTAAAATTCCCAAGTATTTCTGGGCTGATGCAGTTAGTACGGCTTGCTATGTGTTAAACCGAGCAATCATAAGGCCAATTCTCATGAAAACGCCTTATGAATTATACAAAGGAAGAAAGCCTAACATTTCTCATCTACGAGTCTTTGGTTGCAAATGTTTTGTCCATAATAATGGGAAAGATAATCTAGGAAAATTTGATGCAAAATCTGATGAAGGCATCTTTCTCGGTTATTCATTGCGCAGCAAAGCGTATAGAGTCTTCAATAGACGTACCTTGAGTATTGAGGAATCCCCTCATGTTGTGTTTGCAGAAAATGATACTCGCTTGGCGAGAAAGGATTTTTGTGATGATCTTGTAGGTACACTCGAGAAGATGTCAATGAATGATGAGGAAGAAGAAGCTATGCAAAACATCTCTTGGAAGAAAGGAGGCACTCCAATTGAACCAACACCTCAACAAGAAATGGAGGCTACACCACAACAAGAAGAACCAAGCCCTGTGGAAGACATTCAAGACACAACGGTTGATATCAACCAAGAATTACCTAGAGCATGGAGAGAGTCCAAAGATCATCCTCTTGACACGGTAATAGGTGATATCAACCGCGGGGTAAGTACTCGAAATTCACTTAGAGATAACATAGGGCACATTGCATTTGTTTCACAAATTGAGCCTAAAACTATTTCAGAAGCAATTAATGATGAACATTGGACCTTGGCTATGCAAGAAGAGCTAAATCAATTCAAACGTAATGATGTTTGGGAATTGGTTCCGAGGCCCATTGATCATACAATAATTGGCACAAAATGGGTGTTTAGAAACAAACTAGATGAAAGTGGCACAATAACAAGAAACAAAGCTAGGTTAGTAGCTAAAGGATATAATCAAGAAGAAGGAATAGATTTTGAGGAAACATATGCACCCGTTGCACGACTAGAAGCCATTCGTCTCTTGCTTGCATTTGCATCATCTATGAACTTCAAATTATATCAAATGGATGTTAAAAGTGCATTTCTAAATGGTTTTATTCAAGAAGAAGTATATGTTGCTCAACCTCCTGGTTTTGAAGATCATGCATTTCCCGAACATGTTTTTAAACTTAAGAAAGCTCTTTACGGTCTCAAACAAGCTCCAAGAGCTTGGTATGAACGTTTGAGTAAATTTCTTTTGGATAACGGGTTCAATAGAGGCAAGGTTGACACTACCTTATTCATAAAGAACAAAAACCATAACATCCTTTTGGTTCAAATTTATGTAGATGATATCATTTTTGGTGCCACTAATGAGTCTTTGTGCAAGGAATTTTCCACCATGATGACCAATGAGTTTGAGATGTCCATGATGGGTGAGTTGACATTCTTCCTCGGTTTACAAGTCAAACAAATGAAGGAAGGAACATTCATCTCCCAATCCAAGTATTGCAAGGAGCTGCTCAAGCGCTTTGAAATGGACAATTCCAAGCAAATGGCCACACCAATGAGCACTTCCATTCATTTGGACAAAGATGAGAAAGGTATTGAAGTTGACATTAAGAAATATCGAGGTATGATCGGTTCACTTCTTTACCTTACGGCAAGTAGGCCGGATATCATGTTTAGTGTGTGCTTGTGTGCAAGGTTTCAATCTTGTCCTAGAGAGTCCCATCTCAAGGCTATAAAACGAATCATGAAATACCTTGTAGGCACAATAAATGTTGGATTGTGGTATCCTAAAGGCTCTAGTCATCACCTTGTAGGTTATTCCGATTCTGATTTTGCCGGTTGCAAATTAGATCGTAAAAGCACTAGTGGAACATGTCATTTGCTAGGTAGCTCATTAGTCTCTTGGTTTAGCAAGAAACAAGCTAGTGTTGCATTGTCTACCACCGAGGCGGAATACATTGCCGCTGGAAGTTGTTGTGCACAAATTCTTTGGATGAAACAACAACTAAAGGATTATGGTCTAAATCTTAGTCAAGTACCTCTTAGATGTGATAACACAAGTGCCATATGCTTGACTAAGAATCCCATTCTTCATTCAAGAACCAAACACATAGACATTAGGCATCACTTCATTAGGGATCATGTGTCTAAAGGAGATGTAGCTATTGAGTTTGTTGAAACTAAATTTCAACTAGCTGACATTTTCACAAAGCCTTTAGACAAAGAGTCATACTTTCGCATACGTACCGAACTTGGCATCCTTGACTCTACTTTGATGTAATTCTTGCATTTCTAGATTCCTTTGAACATTACTGACTTGGGCGTCGGAGAGTCCCCTAATTTGTTTTGCAGGTACTCCCCTCACCAAAGCACCTAGACAGGGGGAACATGCCGTGGCAATAAGAAGATTAAGGGTTTACCATTGTTCTTTTCAGCACATATAGGAGTGTATAGGTGTAGCTAATATGTTTCAAAAGCTCCACTTATTTCTTACATAAGCACTTCCCAACCTCTTCTCATCGCCATTTCTTTTTGCTAATGCCAAAAGGGGGAAGATAGGAAGAAGTATATGCAACAAGATAGGGGGAATCATACTTTGTAAAACATAGGGGGAATCATCCTTGTGTTATAAACATTAGCATATACTTCTAGGTGTTTGTCATTATCAAAAAGGGGGAAATTGTTAGAACCTATGTCTTCATGGTTCATTTATTACAGGTTTTGATAAATGACAAACCAAGATCATAACAAAGATGAAGCAAAAAGAAATCAAGCAAACAAGTACTCAACCAAAGTGATCAAGAATTCAAGTGAAGATATGATCAAGAGTTGAAGTGCAAAGAAAAGCAAGAGAAGTTAGGACTGTGGAAGCCCGTACCCCAATTTAATAAAAATAAAACAATTACATGAAAAAGAGTTACCAAACTACTCTTGAAATCCGGGGTACAAAAACCGATGCTTCGGCATACAATCATTTTCCATGAAAAATGTATTAACAACGAGATGTCATAGAAGTAAATGAGATCAACCGGCTTAACAAGTAGTAAGCCATCACGGCATCTCGCCGACATAATATCACAAAATCAACTCCGGCTAACTGCCGATATAGAGATAAAATAATTATGACATCTCGAGTTATTTCACATGCAGCGGAAGATGAAAATAATAATAATACTCAAGAAAGAAAATATCATGCATATGGCCCTATGGATCCCACCGAGAGATAGAGCACAACTACCTGCTGAAGTGACTGCGTCTGATCTCCGAGACGAAGGTATAAGTGAGTCTGCACACTAACTAAAGTCTGAAAAACAACGGTGGCGATTATGTGAGTCGCCTACTCAGTAAACATTAAAAGTCTAAGTATACATGAAAGTGAAGTCATGCTCGTAGGGTGAGTAGCTCACGAGCACAAGTACAGCATACAAGCAAATCAGAATCACACACCAATACATAAGCATCTTATTGTATTATTGTTCTTATTATTTAGATTTAATGCGATATTTTAAATACTATAATTATTATTTTTATCATTATGGGCCCTCTACTGTGAGTCAAGTCTCGGTAGCGCATCTGATCAGATCAGGCTGTGAAACCCAAATGTCGAACCTCAGAAGGGGTAGATTCTGAGGCCAAAAACCACTGATAAATCTCGAGTGGCCGCTAGCTACCTGAGGGTGCACTCAGACACACCTAACCGGTGCAAGTCTTCCAGGGGTGCACCTACATCCCCTGGGCATGCTAAACAGCATAATGTGACCCGAGGGTACCCACCCTCCCTCGGGGCTACCAACCGACGCCACAGTAGAATTTAGTATTTTATCCTTAATTACGTTTTTACATTTCCTTTGAGATACATTATGTCTTTCAGGGAAGTGTGAACTGAATGTGTCCCTGTATCATCCGGGCCTGCGGCCCATAACCATACATTATCACCAAAGTAGTTTACATGATATATTTCATAGCAGTGTTTCATATAGAAATTAGACATGTGAGAACAAGCAGGTATACAATTCCATTCATCGCATGTAGCAAACAAGGCAAGTAAACAAACAAACCACACCAACACGCATTCACAAAACATATATAAAAAGACTTGTAATGTCACCTCAAAATGCAAGTTATGACTTCTTCCCGATCCGAGTCTACAGCTCCCGAGGTATCTCCCGTGCCTGAATACCGGTACATGATATAGTCACTAAACCCATTTTAGAAGTAAAACCTGTATGTACACTAATGTATGCTCTAATCGAGTAACTCCCGACCCTAACTTCCGATTATAAGATTTCCGGGTCTAAGTCCAAAAAGATCTTTTCTTCTTTCATAACTCCAACGATTCGGGATCTAAGGTTCATTGATTTAAGTTCATTAACGGTTCTCGAGCCTAAAGCCCACTAAATCCTTTAATCACAAATTCCGGGCCGAGGGCCCACTTCCTTAAGTCCATATTTTACCGATTATGAAATTGGGCTTCGAGCCCGTTTTTAACATCCGTGAGTTTAATTTTCCGTGATTAAGTCCTAAATCCGTACTTTAAGTCCAATTAAATATCCTAGGCTTCAAATTGAGGTTATTGGGCCTGGGCTCTGTTTTCCCTAAAACCGTCCTAAGGCCATCCCGAGCCCAAGGTTAATCGGCCTAAATTCTATTTGTGTCGGTAAGTTCTCCCGGCCACACACTCTTTTCTCTCCGCTATCGGTAATCCACAATTCATTAAACGAATAAATATAAACGTATTTTGGTAATTAAATTCCAAAAATTAAATACATGGCATAACCGAGACAAACATAGGCAATTACCGTCTAACACTCGTAAACGAGACAGTCTATCCGTTGGGCAGAATTTTGAGCCTTCGCCGGAAAATCCCCGAGCCCTCGCCGGAACAGTGCGCGCTCGCCGGATTCCGGTCACCCTCGCCGGAACAGTAACCCGAGATGCTGGAAAACTCAACAAACTGCCAAAGTCGAAACAAATCACAACTCACATTCAATCCCCAATCTCCAGACAATAATCATCCATCAACTAAATCAATTGCAGAACATCCAACGAATTGAGGAAGGAGGAAATTGCTCACCTAAGGGTATTGTTCACGCCGGTCTTGTCCACTGCCGAGTTCAGGACCCGTGGAAGACAGCACCCCGGACACGCCCACACGGCCACACCGCGAGCACTGACGACACACACCCACAGCCAACGCTCCACCCGACCACCAACCACCACCACTATCACGAACAGCCGCAAAACAACGACACGCAGGACCACCCAGGCCGAAATCAATTCAACACGAACCCACAAATCGAAAGGGCGAAACAGAGAGGAATCAAGGAAGGAAGGAACTGTTGGCTTACCTCGTTGAGGGTGCAGCCGTACGCGAGACAGGGCCAAGCTTGCTCTTGGTTCCTCTCGTTTGTCACGGCCAAGTCGACCTTGAGCTCTAGCCACACAACTCGCGACGGCGGTGGCTCACGAGGACAGGAGAAAGGGGTAAAGATGATGATGGCAGTGACTGTGGCGAGAAGAAAAGTGGGAAAGGATGGGTTTCTGGTCCAAAAACAAAAGACGAAGAAAGACAGAGATAGGGAGAGAAAAGAGAGGAGGGGAGAGTGGTGTTTGATGCCGTTGGCATCATGGTGGAGTTGGAGGGTGGGGGACAATGCCGTTGGGGCGGCTGAGTGGAGGAGTAACGGCAGGAAGAAAGAAAGAAAAATGGAGAAGAAGAGAAGAAAAAGGAAAAGCAACAGAGGGTTTTAGGGTTGGCTGGCTCAGCCCCGAAACGACGTCGTTTCGGGCTGAGGCGCGGTCAACCCCCCTTCAGTCAACGCGCGCTGTTGTTTTTTTTTTTTTTCAATTTTAATTTTAAACCTTCAAAACTACGTAGTTTCAATCGAAGACTCAACAAGACCCGTGCTTCACCCCGAAACACATTCCGATATCAACGAAACCCGACGCATGAGAAATCTTAACTGGAAATTGACATTTCCAAGGAAAAATAATTTATTTCCTCGACTAAAACTCGAAAATACTTCAAGGGTAAAATTGGAATAAATTTCCGAAAATTCCGAAAATCAAATTATAAAATCCGGGGCGTTACAAGGACCCATTTGTACAAGGTATACACTCAACTTCTCTTAGGCATTGGCTCAAACAAAACACATTTCAATCATACAATTCATAAGCATGCTTTCAAACATAAAGTTGTGTTTTGAGTCTAAAACATCGATGTTCTGTCAACAAACATCGATGTTCTGTTTTTTCAAGTTTTTCAAATATTGGCAGTAGCTCTAAAACATCGATGTTGGGTAATAAAACATCGATGTTCTTGTGACCGTTGGTCAAAACATCGATGTTTACAATCCAACATCGATGTTCATGAAAATTGTCTTTGAAATATAATTTTGCCGAAGCCAAAAAACATCGATGTTGGCCAATTAAACATCGATGTTGTGACAATTGCTTTCAAGATGGATTTTGCCGAAGCCAAAAAACATCGATGTTTCATTTTCCAACATTGATGTTCTTGCTTAGACCCTTTTCATCATATTTTTGCGAAGCTAAAAAACATCGATGTTGTATTTGAGAACATCGATGTTGTATCTGAAAACATCGATGTTTCTCAAACAAACATCGATGTTCTACTAGCCGTTGGAACAATAATTTAAAATTGTTGGCTAAAACATCGATGTTTATAGGCAAAACATCGATGTTCTGCCGTTATAGCAGACAACTTTTCAGCACCCACTAAGCTTTGTTTAAAGGTGCTTTCTTGGGTGGATTTCAAACGGCTCCATGACTTTTCAGAGATACATATTGAGCATTTTTAGTTGTGTTTCACAACTAATCAACTCTCTATTCATTCATCATTCATTGCAAAACAATCATTCAAGTTTAAGAGCCAATTCTTTTGAGATTATTGAGAGTTGCCTTATTAGAGCTTAATTGTAACTCATACCCACTCTTGAGAGAGCTTTTGTTTGAGTAATCTTTATAGTGTTGTTCATATACTGAAAGGGAGGTTTGTTCCCTTGTAGCTACTCATAGGAAGAGTGATTTTCTTTCCTTGAGAGAAGTCTTGAAGTGAGGTATCTTCAAGCAAGTGTGTAGGATTCTTGTGATTAGAATTCCTAGGCTGTAAATGGTTTGTTAAGCACCCGGAAGCTTAACGGTAGATAGTGAACTCTTCAAGTGTATCTTGAAGGACTGGATTAGCCACAAATTAGTTATGTATGAACCAGTATAAAAATCTCTTGTGTCCTTCTATTTTTCAATTCCGCTCTTCATTTCCTGCAAAGTTTTTAATTTTCGGTCATAAGCTATTCACCCCCCCTCTAGCTTAAGTCTATTGTTTCTATCACAACAGTCACGGATGCATGTGATAAAAGATGCAGGAAAATATAGAAAAACCATAAAAAGAAAAGACAAGGTAGCCAGGGCGTTAGAAAATCGCGAGACGGAAGAGGGCTGAAAAACACTGGCATTTGTAGCCCGAAAAACGTATAAAGTAATGAAGCAATAAATGAAGCAACGGAAAAATTTTCAAAAAGCAAAATCTTGAAAATCGAAAACACGCTCCCCATAAGAGTATAAAAGACAGTGCGGTGAGAAGCAAATCATCAAAAGCATCTTAAAGCAACAAAAGGCTAAGGCAAAGAAACCTCAAAACTCAGAAAAAACAAAACACCAATACGTCCAAAACACAATGCCTGCCCCATCATCCGTTTTCTTCGTCGAAGGTGCCAACGTAGGCAGAAGAAACTGGATGGCCTACAGTATGATCAACGAGCGTCCAGAGGAACTACCGAACGAGCTCGGTAGAATGCCCCATCTGGTCTTCGTCGACAAACTCTACTCATCGAGGTTCTTCATCACTCCCATGGAAGAGACGTTCTTCCTAGAGGACCATGGCACTCTGAGGACCTCCTACTACAGCTCGGCCAACTCCGTCATGTTTTTCATTTCTGAAAGACTTCAGGAGTTCAACCTAGAGTCCACTTGCCATTTCCTGGAGCAAAGTACCTACTACCAACTCTCGATGACTGCCCAAAGCATGCCCAGAGTCACTCGGTTACCCGTAACTTGGCCAAAGGCCCGACTTCTGGTGTGGAACTGCAGAGGAGTCGCTAGGCGTTCCCAGGAGTTCTCACGTACCCTGAGGGACCTGAAGAACCAGTACAAGCCCAACATGGTTCTTCTCACGGAGACCCAGTGGCAGCCTGAAGACGATCATAGTCTCATCCCACTCCGGTTCCCTCAAGCAAACCGGTTCGAACTTCCTGGTCAGAACAAAACAGGCGGCATGTGGTTCTCGTGGAGCGACAGCATCACGGTCAACATCAACAATGACCCCAACAGCTTCAGGGTCAACGTCGTTCCGAGAAGATAAATGTATTTTCTTTTTAAAAATATCAATGTAATATTTATATTTGTAATAGTAATATTAGCAATATTAATAATATTTATATTTCGCTTATTTATAGCATCATTACCTCTTATGTGTATGTTCTGCGATAGCTGGCGTCCCTTGACTGGATCCATAATGCACTAACTAAAATGATATAAAATAATAAACAAATGGAGCGAACTATGCAAACAAGAACAGCAAACACACAAAGACTGCCCAACAAGACCTAGCGTCCGCTCCGCTACCAAGATGAAACGCCCCGACCCGCATTTACCGTACACAGTAAACACGTGCCGGAACTGTGACGACCCAACCAAACCAAGCCCAGCATACAGTGTATACAACAGTAACTCGGGCTCAACAGCCCAAAATAAAAACATCAATAACAACATAACCGGCCCAATAGCCCAACAATAGCAAAAATAATGCACAGCGGAAGACTTAATAACTCACAAGACACTGTATGCGACACATGATGCAAGCTATGGATCCAAGTCCTGTCCAAGGGATAGTGCCGCAGCCTGTCTGGAATGCACCAAACCTGTACAACAAATAATCCATCCTACGGGATGAAAGCCTGCAGGTGAGGGGTGAGCCCGAAGTGCTCACCGACGAAGGATAGACAATCAATATGCAACACTATAAGTACTCAAGGTCAAAAACAGGTAAAAACCACCAAATACATACTAAACCAAAACTCGACCTAAAACTGGTCCAAGACCAAAAAGACTAAAACAAAAATCTAATTTTCCAATTTTATCTTTCCGCGCCCCGTCACGGATAAGCTAGGGGTCAGACCTGGTTATCAACTCATTTCGGGTGCCAGACCAAATCCAAGAGAAACCAGGGATCGACATCCCAAAAATTCGAACCCAGGGATAGACATCCCAAAAATAATCACGGGATAGACATCCCAAGCATAGACATGCTTATCACAAGTAACCCAGGTCATGGCCACCACAAAACAGTCTTAAACCATCGAGTCATACCACTACTTACCATGTGACAATTATATTTTCATCAACAAAATCAAATCACAGGGATCAACATCCCTAACCAAAATGTCGGGATTGAAACGCCCCGACCCGTAGTTACCGTACACAGTAAACACGTGTCGGAATTGTGACAACCCAACCAAAACAAGCCCATCATACAGTGTATACAACAGGAACTTGGGCTCAACAGCCCTTAATAAAAACAACAATAACAACTCAGCCGGCCCAATGGCCCAATAATATCAATAAAATGCACAGCGGAAGACTTAATAACTCACAAAACACTGTATGCGACACTAATGCAAACTATGGATCCGAGCCCTGTCCAAGGGATAACGCCGCAGCCTGTCTGGAATGCATCCAACCTGTACCACAAATAACTCATCCTACTGGATGAAAGCCCGCAGGTGAGGGGTGAGTCCGAAGTGCACACCGACGAAGGATAGACAATCAATATGCACACCAAAATTACTCAAGTCGAAAACAAGTAAAATCCACCAAAATACACCAAATCGAAAGACAAGACCCAGAACCGGTCCAAAACCAAAAAGACTCAATAAAATCTAATTTTCCAATTTTATCTTTCCGGGCCCCGTCACGGATAAGCTAGAGGTTAGACCTAGTTATCAACACATTCCAGGTGCCAGACCAAATCCAGAGAACCCAGGGATCGACATCCCAAAAATACGAACCCAGGGATAGACATCCCAAAAATAATCTCATCCAAAATATCTAATCTGGATCAAAGTAAGTGAACTAGTGGTGGTGGCAAATATTGTCTTAAGGAAAGTGGCATTAGCAGCACGCCTTGAAGCATCTGCAGTTATTATATTCACAGCCTTGTCTACTCCACATCACCACACAGTGCAAGAAGCAGTGGAACAATGCAGGAGGAAGGAGTTCTGTACAAGACACAAGGCCTTTAACGTGTCGGCTATAAAGAAGTGTTTGGTACCCGTTAGGACAAAAGAAAGGGTGAGCTTATGCTCTTAATAGATCTCTATGGCATGTATTTGTGAAAGTGTTTATAACGGGAACACTAAGAATATAGAGACTACCTATGTGAGTGGAAGTGTGGCCGCTTCTAGAAGTTTTATGGCTTGAACTCTAACAGCACTCATGAACAGATACAAGACACAAGGCCTTTAACGTGTCGGCTATAAAGATCACATTTCTGGATGAGAAATCTTGTGTGTGGATATGTGGTCCAACCAGTCAACATGGAAGATGTTAGTTCAAAGCATAGTCTACTGCCAATTCCGATTGGCGATACACGATTCACTAAGTGAAAATTCAAGTCTCACCGACATTTTCATTTATGCATAAGATTTCCAGAACTATCGAATTGCAAGGTATTACAAAAATAGTGGGGGAATGTTGGAGGATTTTTATAATATAAGAGGAATTATATTTGTACCTTTTGGTGTAAAAGGTATCTACTGGAAATGAGTTTAAAAAAAAATAGTTACATCCTTTTGTATTGTGTCTTTTGGAAAAGATACAAATTTAAGTTTGAATTTAATGGATGTAACTTTTGGATTAAATGTGTCTTTTGGAAAAGATACATGAAGGCTTATAAATAGGCCACTCATTCTCATTTCCAGAGATCAGAAAGCATCCAAACGTACAAATAAATTGTGCTTTAGTTTCCCTCTTTTTCTCCAAATAATTTACTTACTATCCCTCTTTTCATATCTATCAAATTTCTCCCACAAAATAAAAATACTTTGCCTTTTATATGGTATACTACTGCAGAAGTTACCATATAAAATAGATATTCTGCCTATATTCGGGAAGTGATCAAGGGTTGTGGTGTTTATGCAAGACATCTCCAACCAGGGGCTTCATTGTATCTCCGAGGCAAATTTGCAAGACACCGTTGCATACCGACTTTAGAGAAAGTGGTGGTGGCAAATATTGTCTTAAGGAAAGTGGCATTAGCAGCACGCCTTGAAGCATCTGCAGTTATTATATTCACAGCCTTGTCTACTCCACATCACCACACAGTGCAAGAAGCAGTGTAACAGTGCAGGAGGAAGGAGTTCTGTTCCAACAATCTTAAGACAATATTCGGCATTATGGGGAAGAACAAGGTTGTTGTGCCAAAGGAGCCAAACTTCGCAAAGTTGGAGTGCTTTGATGATGGTTACTTTCGAAGATGGCAAAAGAAGATGCATTTTCTATTAGCTGCAATGGGAATTTTGTATGTTCTTAAGGAGCCCAGACCAGAAGAAAAGGAGGATGAAACAAAGAAGGATGCTATCAAGCGGAACAAATGGGATAATGATGATTGCATTGCCTTGGGAAGCATTCTCAATGGAATGTCAGACACCATGTTCGATACATACTATAACTCTGCTTCAGCAAAGGACTTGTGGGAGTTGCTTGAACAGAGATACTTAAAGGAGGATGCTACAAGTAAGAAGTTCATTGTCTCCAATTTCAATAATTATCGCATGGTAGATAATAAATCTGTTATGGAGCAATTTCATGAAATTGAGCATATTCTTGGTACATTCAAGCATCATAATTTGAACATGGATGAAGGCATTATTGTAGCATCTATTATAGATAAGTTGCCTCCTTCTTGGAAAGAATTTAAGAAGCAGTTGAAGCACAAAAAAGAAGACATTAGTCTTCAAGCTCTTGGAAATGAACTCCGAATTGAGGAGAGCCTTCGTAAAGAAGAAGAAGATAAAGAGCAAGATTCTCAAGTGTCAAAAGTACACTTGGTGGAGGATGGACAAGAAAACAAATCTAAAAAGCAAAAATTTAGTAGCTTCAAAGACAATAAGTCCATCAAGAAAAAGGTTGTGTGCTTCAATTGCAACAAGCCAGGACACTACAAGTCTAAATGCCGACTTCTCAAAAGGAAGAAAGTTCAAGGCAAGAATGATGCTCCATCAACTGATAAGTTTGTAGCCATGATTTCTGAAATCAATATGGTACAAGATGATGGTGCTTGGTGGATAGATTCCGGAGCAACAAAACATGTCTGCAAGGACAAAGATTTCTTCAAGATCTTTGAGCCCATAGAAGATGGTTCAAGTTTATACATGGGGAATGCTACTAAAGCAACTATCAAAGGCAAAGGAAGTGTTGTTCTCGAGTTCACCTCTGGAAAGACACTTACACTTACAAAAGTGTACTATGTGCCTGAGATAAGGAAGAATCTTGTGTCCGGAAGTATGCTAAACAAGTTTGGCTTTAAAATGGTTTTCGAGGCAGACAAATTTATTCTATCCAAGGGTGGTGTCTTTGTTGGCAAAGGCTACATGTATGATAATATGTTCAAGTTAAATATCAATAATAAGAATAAATATGTTGCTGCTTATACTGTTGATTCTTCTTCTTTTTCCTTATGGCATAATCGGTTAGGACATGTGAATGTTAGGAAAATGCAAGATATGATGAAAATGGAAATAATTCCTAACACTAACAAAAGTGATCAACATTGCAAAACATGCATGCTTACTAAAATCACAAGACATCCATTCCCAAAAGTTGAAAGAAGTACTAAGATTCTTGAATTGGTACATAGTGATGTTTGTGGCATGCATAGTAATCCTACTATTGGTGGAAAGAAGTATTTTGTTACTTTTATTGATGATTACTCTAGATTTTGCTATGTTTATTTGTTGCATTCTAGAGATGAAGCAATGGATAAATTTAGAGCATTTAAACTAGAGGTTGAATTGCATTGTGAATCACATGTCAAAAGATTAAGAACTGATAGAGGTGGTGAATACTATGATCCAAGTTTCTTTAATTCAACTGGGATAGTCCATGAAACAACAGCTCCATATACACCACAACAAAATGGTGTTGCAGAACACAAGAACCGTGTTCTGGTAGAGATGGCAAATGCCATGCTCTCTAATTCCGGTTTGGGATTAGGATTCTGGGGTGAGGCAATATTAACTGCCACTTACATATTGAATCGAGTTCCTAATAAAAGGAGCAAGATCACCCCATATAAGTTTTGGAACAAAAGAAAACCAAATCTTAATCATCTAAGAGTTTGGGGATGCAGAGCAATTGTGAGAGTTCCTGAGCCTAAGAAAAGAAAATTGGGCGAAAGAGGAATTGAATGCATATTCATAGGATATGCACATCATAGTAAGGCTTATAGGTTCATGGTTATAGAACCTAATGATGCAATAAAAATTAATACTGTTATTGAATCAAGGGATGCCTTATTTGATGAGACAAGATTCAATTCCATTCAAAAATCTATAGCATCTCCACTTGACATTCCAAACTCAAATACAAAGGAAGACTTAAGTGATGCACTTGAGCAAAGAAGGAGCAAAAGAGTTAAAAGAACTACACAGTCATCGGACTTTTATTACCTAGTTGAAGGTATAAAAGAAGGTACTGAAAATCATGTACCATTTTGTTACAATATAGAAGAAGATCCTAAGACTTATAGTGAAGCTATGAAGTCACAGGATGCAGCCTTCTGGAAAGAAGCAATCCAAGAAGAAATGGATTCTATAATGGGTAACAAAACTTGGAAATTAGTAGACCTACCACCAGGCTCCAAACCGATTGGATGCAAATGGATTTTCAAAAGGAAAATGAAGGTTGATGGAACTATTGATAAGTTCAAGGCCAGGTTGGTGGCGAAAGGATTTACTCAGAAAGAAGGAGTAGATTATTTTGATACCTATTCGCCAGTAGCAAGAATTGCTATAATAAGATTATTGATTGCACTTGCATCAATACATAACCTGGTTATTCACCAGATGGATGTTAAAACAGCATTCTTGAATGGTGAATTGGATGAGGAAGTTTACATGGAACAACCAGAAGGTTTTGTCCTACAAGGACAAGAACATAAGGTTTGTAAACTTGAGAAGTCCTTGTATGGACTTAAACAAGCACCTAAGCAATGGCATCAAAAGTTTGATGAGGTTGTGCTTGCAGATGGTTACAAGATTAGCACATCAGATAAATGCGTATATAGCAAATTCAAAGATGGAAAAGGTGTGATTATTTGCTTATACGTAGATGACATGCTTATATTTGGCACGGACATGGATCAAGTTGAGAATACCAAGAAGTACTTGTCAGAAAATTTTGATATGAAAGATATGGGAGAAGCAAATGTAATTCTTGGTATAAAGATTATAAGGAGTAGTAATGGGATTACATTGTCACAATCCCATTACATTGAGAAAATACTCAACAAGTTTGAGAAACTGGAGAGTTCTCCGGTATCTACTCCATTTGATCCAAACTTGAAGTTGGCTAAAAATCAAGGAAGTCCGGTAGCACAACTGGAATATTCAAAGGTTATAGGCTGCTTGATGTATGCAATGACCTGTACAAGGCCAGACATTGCATTTGCCGTTGGAAAGCTAAGCAGATTTACTAGCAATCCGGGTAAGCAACATTGGCAGGCAGTTCATAGAGTTTTAAGGTACTTAAAACGAACTATGAACTATGGTATATGCTATACCGGATATCCTTCGGTGTTAGAAGGATTTTCAGATGCTAGTTGGATTTCTAATAAAGATGATTATTCATCTGTAACTGGATGGATCTTCATGCTTGGTGGGGGTGCAATATCTTGGAGCTCTAAAAAGCAAACTCTTTGCACAGACTCCACTATGGCATCTGAATTTGTGGCCTTAACATCTGCTAGCAAAGAAGCGGAATGGTTAAAAGATTTACTTTATGAGATTCCGCTGTGGCCCAAACCAATTTCTCCCATATCAATACATTGTGACAGTCAGGCCACATTGTCTAAAGCATATAGCCAAGTTTACAATGGAAAGTCTAGACATATTGGATTGAGACATAGCTATGTACAAGAATTGATAAGGAATGCGGTGATCACCATTGATTTTGTGAGGTCACAACAAAACTTGGCAGATGCTTTTACAAAAGGACTTACCAGAGATAAGGTAAGTAAGACCTCAAATGGGATGGGTCTCAAGCCAATTTTATTGAGTCACCAATAGTGGAACCTCGACTCAACGTTTGATAAAACATCAAATCTTGAGTTCAATGAGTCAAAGCACACTATTAGGATGACTGGCAAGCACTCACTTTAATATTCCATCCCAAGGTGAGAGTGCTTGGTACCCGTTAGGACAAGAGAAAGGGTGAGCTTATGCTCTTAATAGATCTCTATGGCATGTATTTGTGAAAGTGTTTATAACGGGAACACTAAGAATATAGAGACTACCTATGTGAGTGGAAGTGTGGCCGCTTCTAGGAGTTTTATGGCTTGAACTCTAACAGCACTCATGAACAGATACAAGACACAAGGCCTTTAACGTGTCGGCTATAAAGATCACATTTCTGGATGAGAAATCTTGTGTGTGGATATGTGGTCCAACCAGTCAACATGGAAGATGTTAGTTCAAAGCATAGTCTACTGACAATTCCGATTGGCGATACACGATTCACTAAGTGAAAATTCAAGTCTCACCGACATTTTCATTTATGCATAAGATTTCCAGAACTATCGAATTGCAAGGTATTATAAAAATGGTGGGGGAATGTTGGAGGATTTTTATAATATAAGAGGAATTATATTTGTACCTTTTGGTGTAAAAGGTATCTACTGGAAATGAGTTTAAAAATGAATAGTTACATCCTTTTGTATTGTGTCTTTTGGAAAAGATACAAATTTAAGTTTGAATTTAATGGCTGTAACTTTTGGATTAAATGTGTCTTTTGGAAAAGATACATGAAGGCTTATAAATAGGCCACTCATTCTCATTTCCAGAGATCAGAAAGCATCCAAACGTACAAATAAATTGTGCTTTAGTTTCCCTCTTTTTCTCCAACTAATTTACTTACTATCCCTCTTTTCTTATCTATCAAATTTCTCCCACAAAATAAAAATACTTTGCCTTTTATATGGTATACTACTGCAGAAGTTACCATATAAAATAGATATTCTGCCTATATTCGGGAAGTGATCAAGGGTTGTGGTGTTTATACAAGACATCTCCAACCAGGGGCTTCATTGTATCTCCGAGGCAAATTTGCAAGACACCGTTGCATACCGACTTTAGAGAAAGTGGTGGTGGCAAATATTGTCTTAAGGAAAGTGGCATTAGCAGCACGCCTTGAAGCATCTGCAGTTATTATATTCACAGCCTTGTCTACTCCACATCACCACACAGTGCAAGAAGCAGTGGAACAGTGCAAGAGGAAGGAGTTCTGTTCCAACAATAAGTTCGTATCCCTGGGAGGAAGGAGTTTGGATGAGATTAGTCTGGCTTGTCGAGCTGGGACACTCATTAGAATCAAAAAAAGGGATAAACATCCCAAAAATAATCACGGGATAGACATCCCAAGCATAGACATGATTATCACAAGTAACCCAGGTCACGGCCACCACGAAACAGTCTTAAACCATCGAGTCGTACCACTACTTATCACGTGACAATTATATTACCGTCATTAAAATCAATTCTCAGGGATCAACATCCCTAACCAAAATACTGGGATAGACATCCCTATCCAAAATCAAGGATCGACATCCTTATCACAATTTATTATTAATTCCATTATACTTAAACCAAAAAGACGCAAAGATAAACATCCAAAAACCAACACGGGATAAACATCCCGACAACAATCAAGACCATGGGATAAACATCCCGAACCAAACCACAGCAAACCACAGCAAATGCAACATCAAATTCAATAACCGAGTAATATAGGCACATATAGAAGGAAATCCATCCTCACCTTGGCCGATTACTCAACTCCGGAGACAATGACCGGTCCGACGCCGGCTCCTCGGGAAATTGCCCGATATCCAAACCCATACCACAAGACAATATATACACATAAATGCACATAATCGGTATACTATGATGCCAATACTGCGAAATAATCCCATCCCGGTTCATATCCGTTTTTATCATCTTTTACCAAAAGTATTATACCGTACGTATATCCGAATATAATTTCGGTACCATACTCTAATTAAAACTCTTTTTCCAAAATATTTTCATAAAATAATATATTTTTTCCAAAGTAATAATTACCATATTTTCCTAGAAAAATAATAACGTATTTATAGTTTCCAGAAAATATATTTAGTATTTATCTTTTTCTAAATATATGTAATAATATTTCCAACACAAAATATAGTTACCTTTAATTTACAAAGTACATATATAGATATATATATATATTCCACAACCATAGTTTTCCAGGCAAAATAATACATATATTAATTTTTCAGAAATTATTTTCATGGTATATATATATTTTCCAAACAATAATAGTTTTTCCAAAACAAAACTTAATTATTTATCAAAGTATATGTATTTATATTTTCCACAAAATACCAGAATTAAATTGACCATAATTTTCTCAAAATAAATATATATTGTTTTCCTCAAAATTAATTACCAGAATATAAATAAATATATATATATATATATATATATTGTTTTTTTAAAAAAAATAAACGGACTGGGCTGAACAGGACCAAGCCCAGACTTGCACTGTGCAAGCCCAGCCGGCCCACGACCAAGCCCAATCCACACAAAGCCCACAACCCAAAACCCAGAGCTATGCGACCCGACCAAAAGATACGGGTCGGACGCGGCTCACCTCACGGGTTGCAGCGGCGCGACGGCGAGAGGCGCGTCGAGCGCGAGCAGCAGCAACGGTGCAGGCGTCGCGAGGCGAGGGCGATGTTGCTGGTACAGGCGGCTGCAGGTGGCGGTGCGAGGCGCGGCGGCAGCAAGGCAAGGAGGCGGATCCACGGGTCGCGCGGCGGGTCATCGGCGCGTCACGGCGTGTCTCGCAGCGGGGACGGGAGGAAAGAGCTGCAGAAGGTCGCCGACGGCTCGGGCGTCCTGCTGGTGGTGGCGGTGAAGCTCGGGTCGGCGCCGGTCGCTTCGTCGTGTACAGTAACGAGGCGCCGGGGTTGACGACACTGTTCACCCATTTTCCGATTTTCTTCTTTTTTTCTTTTCCTTCTTTTTTTTTCTATTTTCTTTCTTTTTCCTTTCTATTTTTCTTTCCTTTTTTTTCTGTTTCAATTTCAATTTTCTTCTTCTTCTTTTTTTTTTCCTCTCCTTTTCTCTTTTTTTTCTCTTCTCTTCTTCCTCTCCTGGTTTCTTCTTTTTATAGGCGTGAAATTGCTGTGCGACGTGTGAATCAACAATAATGCAGCTTGTCTGCATTATAGAGCGAGTCCGGTCCGGACCAAAAAATAACTGATACCCCCTTAGTTATTTTCCGGTGTGATTTTTCCGAAAATCCCGGGACCCGAAAAATACCAACTTAGGCCCGAAAAATCCACGGAAAAATCACGAGCGCGGGAAAACTCTCGGTTTCGAAAGACTTTTACCCGGGCTGTTACAGGGATAGACATCCCCATCCAAAATCAAGGATCGACATCCTTATCACAATTTATTATTTAATCCATTCTATTTAATGCCAAAAAGACTCAAGGATAAACGTCCAAAAACCAATCACAATACTCGGATAAACATCCCGACAACAATCAAGACAATGGGATAAACATCCCGAATCAAACCACAGCAAATGCAACATCCAACAGAGCAATAATCATCAAACACAATAACCGAGTTTTCCTGGCACATATTGAAGGAAATCCATCCTCACCTTAGCCGATTACTCAACTTCGGAGACAATGACCGGTCCAAAGCCGGCTCCTCGGGAAACTGCCCGATATCAAAACCTATACAGCAAAACAATATATACACATAAATGCACATAATCGGTATGCTATGATGCCAATACTGCGAAATAACCCATCCTTATTATCAACTTTTACCGAAAATATTATACCGTACGTATATCAGAATATAATTTCGGTACAATACTTTAAATAAGACTTTTTCTAAAAAAAATATTTTTATAAAGTGTTTTTATTTTTTTCAAAAATATAATCACCTTAATTTTCTAGAAAAATAATAACATATACATAATAATAATTTTCAAAATAATAATATAATTATCTTTAATTCCAAGAATCAAAGTATATATACATATATATATATATATATATATATATATATATTTCCCAGAATACCAAAATCCATACTAACAGATTTTCACAAAATATATACCTTCCCAGAGCTATATTCTAGCAGAAATAAATATATTTATATATATATATATATATATCTTTTTCCAAATGACAATTTCTAAAAAAAAATAAAACATAGTTATTTTATTTGCAAAGAATAAAAGTATACACATATATATACCATAATCTAAACTTACTATATTTTTCAGAACATATGTATATATTTTTTTCAGAAATTAATACCAGTAAATTAGATATGTAAATAAGGTCAACCCGGATCCAGGTCAGAACATATATATATGTTTTTCTTTATTTTTTAATAAGGTCAACCCGGATCCAGGTCGGTCAACCCAACCCAGAACTAGGCTCGACCCGCCCGTGAAAACGGGTTGCTCACCTTGGTGACGGCGGCGGCGCAACTGACGCGAAGAGAAGGAAGCCGCGAGGAAGGCGAGCTCGAGGCGACTCCAAGGGCGGTGGAAAGGCGGCGCGAGGCGTCACGACGGCTGAGCAGAGCGAAGGAGAAGAGGATCCGCGGGTCAACGGCGCGTCACGGCGGTTCTGGCGATGGAAGACGACGGTGGCGACGGGGTTGAGGTCGCGACGACACGGCGAGCTCGACGGTGGCGGTGGCGGTGTGACGAGAAGTGGCCTAGAACTCGTCGCCGTGCACAGTAACCCGAGGGTGACGGTACTGTTCATCCGGGTTTTCTCTTTTTTTCTGTTTTCTTTCATTTTTTCTGATTTCTGATTGGTTCTTTTTTTTCTTTTTTTTCTTTTTTTTTCATTTCTTCTTCTCTAATTTTTTCCCATTTTTTTCTTTTTTTTTCTTTCTCTCTTTTTTTCTTTTCCTCTCTTTTTTTTCTCTTCTTTCTTTTCTCTCTCTTTTTTTTCTTTTACTTCTCCTCTTCTTCTCTTCTTCCTTTCTTCCTCTGCCTTCGATTCCTGCTTTTAAACTGTTTTTTTTACTATTTGACATGTGAAGCTTCAATAATGCAGCTTGTCTGCATTACGGAGCGAGTCCGGTCCGGACCAGAAAATAACTGATACCCCCTTAGTTATTTTCCGGTGTGATTTTTCTGAGGGTTTCGGGACCCGAAAAATACCAACTTAGGCCCGAAAAATCCACGGAAAAATCTCGAGCGCGGGAAAACCCTCTGTTTCGAAAAACGACGCCCGATTTACCTTGAATTAATTACCCAAGATTAATTCTTTCAGTAAATCACTGTAGAAAGACTTTTACAGTCCCGGTAAAAATCCAAATTTTTACCCGGGTTGTCACAATCAAACTGTATAAATTATTTGTCTTAGTATTCGACACTGTTATATAATCAGTTTCAAACGCCCCGACCCGTATTTACCGTACACAGTAAACACGTGCCGGAACTGTAACAACCCAACCCAACACAAAGCCCAGCATACAGTGTAAACAACAGATATCCGGGCTCAACAGCCCATAATAAAAACAACAAAAGTAACTCAACGGGCCCAATGGCCCAATAATATCAATAAAATGCACAGCGGAAGACTTAATAACTGACCAAACACTGTATGCGACACTTATGCAAACTATGGATCCGAGTCCTGTCCAAGGGATGACGCCGCAGCCTGTCTGGAATGCAATATACCTGAACAACAAATAACTCAACCTACGGGATGGAAGCCCGCAGGTGAGGGGTGAGTCCGAAGTGCCCAACGGGTAAAACCCATAAGCAAATATACATACACAACAACCGTAAATGCCCAAGTCACAACACAACAATTAACCAAGGTTCTCACGAACCTTAAATACACACTGGTGATTCTAGACACGCTAATCCAATTTTATTATCAGGGCCCCTATCACAAGTTAAATGATGGTCGTCGCCTGGTAGTCAAGCTAGCTAGCCCGTGGACCCCGCCTTGGTACCTCTACGTATAACTGGCACAGACAGGGAGCAGACCCCAAGCACACTCTCCCCCAGCGCCTAAATATAAATAACTGGTACAGACAGGGAGTAGACCCCAAGCACACTCTCCCCCAGCACCATAAAATAAGACTACCATCTGGCTGTTCCAACATTTAACTGTGACTTACTAGATGTCTAAGTGTATCCAGTTTATTAAGATTACCATTTTAGTCTTGTTACCACTATACTGTTAACCAATCATCAACACATTATCCCGAGCAGGCNAATAACAAATGCACACATAAGATGCACATAATAGGTATGCTATGATGCCAATACTATGAAATTACCCATCCCGGTTACACATCTTTTATTTATTATCTTTTACCGAAAATAATTTACCGTTCGTATATCCGAATATAATTTCGGTACCATACTTCAACTAAAATTCTTTTCAAAATATATTTTCATAAAATAACTATAATTTTCCAAAATAATAATCATCATAATTTCTGAAAAAGATAACTTACGTATGTATATATATTTTCCAAAATATTAGATTTTAATAACACTATTTACCATACTTTAATTACCAAATATTATTATATTAAGAAAACTATATTTCTAGAAAAACCAGTCATACGAAATTACTTCCTAAAAATAAATTCGTATTAATAAATAAACCTATATGCTTTCTTTTCCAAATAACATTTACAATAATTATCCAAAATTTACCCATTATTTCCTTCCCAGAAATTATTATTTACTAAGTATATATATTCCCAAATTATTTATTTTCCCAAAAATTATTTCCTTTTCAAAATTTATATTTTCAGAATTATATAGTCTTTATATAAATTCCCAGATTTTATTATTATTATTATTTATTTTCTTTTATTTCTGGACTGGGCCAAGTCCAAGCCCAACCCAAGGCCCAAGCTAGAGCCCAGGCGCGCACAGGACCAGCCCAGACCCATCTGACCAAGCCCACAGAATTCACAACCCAACAAACACAGCCCATAAACCCAAGCCCACTACCAAATATTCAACCCAAACCCAACAGCCAAGCCCAAGATCCAAAAGCATTCGACCCGGGTCAACCCGCGACCCAAATGCCACACACCCGGGTCACCATCTACCTCGGCTCACCTTTGAGCTGCAGGTGTCGGCGACGGCAACACGGGACGAGCGGCAGAAACAAGACGCGGTCGGCTGCTGATGCAGGTGCTGGAGGCGTCGACGGCAGGTTGTCCATGCGGTTGCAATGGCGGCTGGGTGGCGTTCGTCGGCGACGGGCAGAGAGGAGAGGAAATGGGCCCGATGGCGGCGGCTGCAGCGGGGAGAAAAGGAAGGGGAGGAGATGGTGGCGGCGTGACTCGACTTCGTCGGGCTTGGTTCGCTCGGCGATGGCGGCGGTGGCTTCGCATCTAGCAGCAATGGCCAGAGGAGATGCGTCGTCGGGGGAGGCCGTTTGGGGTTGCAGGCGGCGCGAGCTGAGAGGGGGGTAGAAGAGACGGTGTCGTGTGGCGTGTTGGCTTGGTGGAGGCGCGTGTGAGGACGGTGGCAGGGAAGGGAAGGGGAGAAAGGAAGAGGAAGATGGGGGAAATGGCGTGTGAGTCGGGTAGAGGAGAGGAGAAAAATAAAGAAGAGAAAAGGAAGGGACAAAGGAAAAACAGAAGAAAAATGGGGAAGGGAACAAGTATTCACGGGGAAACAAGGAAAAGAAAAGAGAGTGGGCCGACTGTCACGGGTGAAGGCAAGAAGACGACGGGAAGAAAGAAAAAAAGAAAAAAGAGAAAAAGAAGAAAGAAAGAAGAAAAGAAAAGAAGAAAAGGGAAGGACAGGGGCATAATCGTAATTTCCCGTCCCGAGTCCAAAGATATGACTTGGGCTCGGAAAATCCGATTAATTCTCCTGAGCATCGTCCAACTCTCGGAACTGAAAACCGAGGCTCGGTTAGTCGGAAAGATACTCCCGAACGCGGGAAAACTCTCGGTTTCGAAAAACGACTCCCGATTTACCTTGAATTAATTACCCAAGATTAACTCAAAAGTAAATCTCGATAAAAAGACTTTTACAGTCCCGGTAAAAATCCAAATTTTTACCCGGCTGTTACACAGTTTCATCCGAATAGTGATTTTGATAAATATTCTTTTTTTTTATGAGACATTTTTTTTACTTTTAAAATTGGTATTATTCTTTTTTCCTTTATTCTCTCTTCCTTTCTTCATTACACATATTCATCATATTTATTTTTATTTTTTTTGTGTACCATTTATTCCTTCAATAGAATTTTTTACACAATTGTTAGTATTTTATTATTTTTATATATATTTCTATGATTTATATAAAATAATTATTTTTTTGAATTATTTACTTGCATGAATATTTTTAATTTATTACCATCACCTACCTCCATAAAACTTTTATACCAATATATTTTTTGCTATCTTTTTATATAAATAATTATTTTATTTACAATTCATATTAAATCACATGAAAAGTAAAATAAATTAATGGTGCATGGTAAAATATTAATCACATAAAAAACGAGGCATAAAAGTAAATGACATTAAAATTAAAATAAATTAAAGGTGCATAGTTGTGTGTGTGAGTGTGTATATCCCTTCCCTCCTTTTGTGCTTAGCAGTGGGGATTCCTTTTAGAGCTCGTCTTCTTATCTGTCTTCTTAGCAGACAGTAGGTATCCTCTCTTCTCGCATCTGATCGTACTGGGGCTCTCATGGGGGTCCCACATGCCGATATACTGCAAGAATTTTGGACGAAGGACCCCTTTGCCCCTAGAATCCTTCTTTCTTGCGGCCACAAGTAGTGGCTAAATGGGATTTTCCCTCCTTTGTTCCGATTGCGCCAAAATAGTTACATATTAGAATCGCTTAATATGGTTTTAATTGATAATCTGGTATAGCTACATGTGTTTTTTATAAGTTGTGCCTTTCTTTGGATATGTTCTTCTACGATACGTTCTTCTTTTTATATAGATTTTTAATATTTTATATTATTATTATTTTTTTAATCTTTAGTCATTACGTTGTTGATAATAAATATCTTTGTCATTATTCTTCGTTTTTTGAGTATTCTAGTTTTTTCCTTTGTAGTTTAGTTTTAATGTTCTTCTTCATAATTATTTATATAAATTATTTAGATTAATTTTGCGCACTTATAGAGGACCTATTATAGAGGACTATTATGATGAAATTATACCAAAAAATTACTGTAGGAGACTCTATAGGGTTAATTACATTTTGCCCTGAATTCCGGTTTATTTTTGGCTCACCCCCTGAACTTTTTTTTTCGTCAAATGACTACCGGAACTCCCAATTTGATGCAATTAACCACTTCCGTCCATGGGCAGATGGATTCCGTCACTTGCACTAACGGAATGCATGGATGACTGACAAGTGGCGACATCCTAACCATACAATGATTTTCTTTTTCTATTTATTTTTTCTTAAAATGAATAAAATAGATAATATTATATGAAAAGAAAAACCGGAAAAAAAAGATTAAAAAAAGAACAACTCAACCAATAAAAATATTTACAGCAACTCAACCAAAAAGACCAATAAAAAACTGAAATAAAAATATTTTAAAGCAACATCTCAACCAATAATTTACAGCAACATCTCGTCTTTCACCTCCGTCTCCTCCTCCTCCTCCCTCTCCTCTTCACCCTCTCCCTGGCCAAGATCCGATCCTACTCCCGCGCCATCATCCCCTTCGATCACTGGCCGCCTGGAGCTCAACGTCTCCAACATCCACCTCTCCAACCCCAACCCGGATCTCGACCGCTCCAAGCTCGGCTTCTTCCTTTGCACCCCCTCCTTCTCCCACTACCTCTGCCTCCCCCCCCCCCCCCCCCCCCCCCCCCCCCCCCCCCCCCCCCCCCCCCCCCCCCCCCCCCCCCCCCCCCCCCCCCCCCCCCCCCCCCCTCGTCCCCCCACTACCTCCTCCTCCTCCCCCACTACCTCTGACTCACAACCAAGCCATCATCACACACCCATCCAGTAGAAAACCCGATTAGCAACAAATCGGCAACGGAGGAACAAGAAAGAGGAAGGGAAAGGCAGCACGACGCTTACCGATGAATCATGGCGGAGGCGATATGGTGGTCTCGCGAAGGAGAGAAGGGGGAAAGATGAGAAGAGGATGGCGGTGGCGACCAAGCCTCCGAGCTCCGACCCACGCTTGCAAGGCTCCACCACAAAACCCTCCGCAGTGGCTTATCTCCTCTTGCTTCCAGTTCTTCGACTCCTCCTCCTCCGTCTGCTGCGACATCCTCGGTTTCACTCCCCGGTTACTCGGGAACAGGATTCGCATCCTCGCTTGGAATTTCATCCCTTGCAAGCACTCTGCTCGCAGCGGTCTCCTGGAGATCATCAGGGGGAGCTTTTTTCCCGATTCCAGTAGTGTGCATCTCCACAAGGTAATCCCAGAAGCCAACGAAGGTGACTTGTTCGTCTTCAAGAAAGGTGGTTAGAGACCCCGGGAGTTCCTTGGAAAAAACCATCAAGCAACGATCGTCGATGCAGAGGGTGAGAAGTTCTGGCTCCGGCTTCTCGGGTTCCTGCTGCGCGCCGGCGTCTTGGGGCTTGAAGCACACCGTGAACCAGCTCACCGACGAGGAGGAGGAGGAGGAGGAGGTGTAGGGGGAGGGGGCTGTCTTGGAATTGGGTGGGTTGGGATCGTCGAAAGGTTGGGGGTAGATGTTTGGGAGTGATGTGGGGAGGAGGAGAGGGGAGGGGTGTCGGGGCAATTTTGGGTTTTTATTTTTTATTTTTATTCTTTTGGTTCAATACTTTCTATTTTTTTATGGGAAAAAACAAGTGGAAAAATAAAATTATTTAATGGTTAATATGTTGCCACTTGTCAGTCATCCAGGCATTCCGTTAGTGCAAGTGACGGAATCCATCTGCCCATGGACGGAGGTGGTTAATTGCATCAAATTAGGAGTTCAGGTGGTCATTTGACAAAAAAAAAAGTTTAGGGGGTGAGTCAAAAATAAACCAGAATTCAGGGGTCAAAATGTAATTAACCCGACTATATATATCATTCATTAGTGTATGACCTGTCGTTTATTATTATTTATTATATTATTATTAAGTAGAGATATTTTTGTCTTCCAATTTTAGTGCTTTTTTTTGCGCTTTTATATATAGTATAGATATAGATTTAGAATTTGAAGGTTTTGTATTTGAATCCAAATCTAGAAATTTTGTGTATTAGATCATAATCATTGTTATATTATTAGCATTCGAGAAATTTATATGGAAAGCCAAATTCCCATTTGAGAGTGTCAGCATTTTTGTTTGAGATCCAATGCTGTCTATTCTAGAACTTTCCCGATTTTTCTTGTTTAATTTATCTTCCATGGATTTATGTTTATCTTGTTATAAAACACGTGATGTATGTATGTCATTGTATCCCACCTAACATGTTACCTATATATATGTACATCATCTGCTATTAGAGTGACGAAAAAGAAGAACCGAGCTCTGCTCTTCCTCTCCATTTTCCTTTAGAGTGACGAAAAAGAAGAACCGAGCTCTGCTCTTCCTCTCCATTTTCCTCTTCTCCATCTCCTTACTCTACTTCAATCTTCACAATTTAATCTTCATTTTATAACATGTTATCAGCACGATTGTTTCTACCCGATTAAGAAACAAACCCAGAGCAAGAAAAATCAACCCAGAGAAAAACCAGTGCACAAAATCAAACCAAAAAAAAAAAAGGAAAACAAAAACTGGAAGAAGATGAACAGTAAAGTGCACACCCGGTTACTGTTCATCAGGAAGCGTTCCGGCCGGCTTCCCGCCTCACCGCCGCCACCACTGCCTTTCCCTCGCAGCTGCCGTCCCCACTCGCGTCCGCCGCCTGACACGCCGGCAGAGGCCGGCGACCCGACAGCGTGCCCGGCTACCTGGGAGACACAATCGGGTCTGCCATCTTTTGCACGCGACGCCCACGCCACTCCGGACCTCCAGCGATGGCGCCGCACATCCCCGCCGCCACTACTCGTCGCTGCAGCCTGAAACGTGCGGACCACCACCTCACACCCACCGAGGCTTGCCGCTCGCTCAGCCCGCCGCGCCACCGCTTAGCTCGTCGCAGCCCTCCCAACGTGACGCCCGCCCCTGCTAGCCACCGCCGCTCGCCACCAGCCACCGTGGTTTCACACTGACCCGACTCGCGGTCGCGGGTTGAAGACAACCCTGACCTGGGTCGGCTGCCTAAGTTGGGCCGTGACCTTGGTCTTGGGCCGTGGCCTGGTCCTGGGCCAGCACCTGGTCCTAGGTCGGGCCCTGTGCTAGGCCTGGGCTTTGCTGTGCTGAATATTTTCTGGCCCAGCTCTCCAAAAAAAAAATCAGAAAAATATATATATTTGGAAAAACGAAATTAAAAGGATATATATATACCAGAATAGTAACCGGATACTAGTATAATATATTATATATATTATTGCTGAAAGATTTATCAAGTAAGCATATTTTTTTATGTTTTTATTTAGATTCCGATTGGGCTATTAAAAGGCCCATCAATTTTACTTTTCTGTCATTTATTTTAATTGGGGTAATTAAGCAAAAGCCCCTGTTTATTTATTTTAATTCAACATTTATTTATTTAATTATGTTATTTGATTTGTGTCCCTCAAAATTTCCGGAAGAAATTTGATATGGGCATTAAATGCTGAAGAGCATTGAAATGCATAATAGTCTCGAAGACTAAATGAAAGAGTTCAGAAGACTCGATAAAAGAAAAATGCAGCAAAAGCCCAGGAGGTTATTGTATTTATTTCATTGTTTATATTAAGCTTGGGCTCATATTAAGCCCATTATATTTTAATATTCTGTTATTTACATTTCAATTGGGCTCATATAAGGCCCATTGTACTTAATTTCTCGTTTTAATTTCTTTACGATTTTATTGGGCTCATATAAGGCCCATCACATTTGCTTTGCGATAATTTAATTTTTATTGGGCTAATTTATGTAAAGCCCATTACTTTTAATTTTTCGGTTATTTAATTATTTATTTAAATTATGTTATTCGAGACCCTTATAATTTCCAGAAGAAATTCATTATGGGTATTAAATGCCGATAGGAATTTACATAATAATAGTCTGGAAGACTAAATATCATAGTCCAGCAGACTCAATAAAAGAAAATACAACGAAGACTCGAAGTCTTACCGTTCAAAAGATCCTGAAGATCCTTCAAAGGAAAATCGAAAATAAAAACTATTACCACCAGAAGATGAAAATTATATGACCACCAGAAGGTGGATATTATACTTGCTTACCCTGAAGGAGCAATTCATTTTATATTCAATTTATTTTATGTTCAATTTATTTTATGTTCAATTTAAATTATTACGCATTGCGATTTATTTTATTTACTTTTTAGTACCTTATAATTATTTCTAGCATAATGCCTCAAGCATTAGTCTCGAAGACAATGCAAAATTGACATCAACAGGGGGAGAATTATATGTGTGGATGTCAATATAACATATTATGACATCTCGAAATGAGAAAAAGATTAACACGCTCCAAAAAAGCATAAATCCGAATATGTTCCTGAAGAACGCATGTTTTAAATATGATCTAGAAGATCGTATATTTACGCTCTGGAAGAGCATATACTCTTGAAGAGTACAGACACCCCTAGTAATAAAATGAATTATTATGGATCCCAATGAATTGACTCTGATCTATTCCCTGAAGTGAATAAGACAGTATAATTATTTGTGCCTGTGGATGTAAATTAGATAATAAATGGAAAAGGCTCAAAGTTAACATGCATATTATTATTACATAAACGGATCCATAAAAGGAGAACATTCAAAGAAGAATGGTTCTCATACATATGTTTAAACAATAATCTATCTGTTGGGCTCAACATTAACCCTGAAACTCTGGGCCTCACCATTAATGTTGACCCTAACGTTGTCGTTCCATGAGAACCACATGCCACCCATATTATTTTCTCCAGGTATCTCAAACCGATTCATTGGAGGAAAACGAAGTGGAATCACACCATGATTCTCTCCTGCTTGCCACAAAGTCTCAGTAATCAGTACCATGTTAGGCTTGTACTGATTCTTCAGATCCCTTAAGGTACGCATAAAGTCTTGAGACCTTCTTGCTACACCCCTGCAATTCCACAGTAAAAGTCGTACCTTAGGCCATGTAGGTGGTAACCCAATCACCCTTGGGATGCTCCGAGCCATCATAGAAACCTGATAATAACTGCTTTGATTTAAAATTTGACATGAAGGCTCTAGCTGAAAATCCTGCAGTCTATTAGATATGAAAAACATAATAGAGTTAGCCGAGCCATAAAAGGAAGCTCTTAGATTGCTTTGATCCTCTAGGAAGAATGTTTCTTCCATAGGAGTTACAAAGAACCTAGATGAATATAGTTCATCAACAAACACTAAACGAGGAATTCTCGCCAGATCATTCGGTAATTCCTCTTGCTGCTCATTCACCATACTATAAGCTAACCTATTTCTTCTTCCTAGAGAGGCACCCTCAACAAAGAAAACAGTAGCTGGGGAAGGCATTTTTGTCTTGGTTGAGTTTTCTGTTTCTTTGCTTTGTTGAATTTTCTGTATCTTTGAATTTTGTTGTATCTTCCTAAGCAATCTCCTCCCTTCTTATAGCCTAAGCATAGACAGCCAGGTATCCCCGAAAAGATCCAGAAGATTTTTCGGTGGATTGTATTATTTTTTAGAAAATTCCAAAGCTTTACAATCCTTGAGGATTTGTTTTTGGAAATGTCTGCCACTACATTAATTATTGCTCAATAATTTTGATCTTTTTCGACATGAGTGGCAGAAATAAGCTTAAAATTGGCACATATATAGCTAGCCTGAAGCTAGCAGTTGAGTAATTGAAACTTAACATATCCAGCCAGAAGCTGAAATGCTCTAGCCTGAAGCTAGCAATTTTAAGTGTTTAAATACACAAGTTTATACAGCCTGAAGCTGAGACCAACTAGAAGTTGACTGATAGATATGTAATTTATATCTAGTATGCACCAGCCAGAAGTTGGTGAATAATTTTTCTAAGTTATCCAGCATGAAGCTGGCACCAACTTTAAGTTGGTACATGGACTTATTGTTTGACATGACCGGTTGGGCCATCCCGGGTCAATAATGATGCACGAAATTTATTAGATCATTCATTGAAAAACCAGAAGTTTTACAATCAATGAATTTCCATGTGTTTGTTTGCTGCGAAATTAATAATACGGCCATCAAAAGATGAGATTGGCCTAGACCAGCAAATTTGGGATATGAACACGGAATGATAAATCCACTGTGTTGACCATCTAGGTAATTTTTACGATGCATCGACTAGATGGTCTATTATGTGACGCAAGTTGGCATTGTGCGCACTTGTTCTAATGATTAAGCCACTTGCAGGTGCATATCCCTACTCATGTTATTAGACTATATGTCTAGATAATGCTGGTATGTTTCTTCAATGGAGAATGTATATCAATGGAAATAAACCCAAATAGATCTGGGGGAACATTGACAATTGACTGCAGGACTATTGATGAAATATTACTGTTTGAGAAAATTGTATTTTATATGCAGCAACACTTTGAGTGCATCAAGCCAACATGATGTTATAAGATCCCCCCCATTTAATTGATTAATGGTTACATACTTAGTATCTCCCATCTTCGGACCATCGGTTATTTAGTATATTATGCTCTACCACAGGGTTGTGAAATGGTCTCTTAAAAAAGATTGGGAATCTATGTTGGGTATGAATCTCTATATGTTACAAGAGTAATTGAAACCTATGATAGGAGATTGGAGATTCATTTATTGTAAGATTTGCTTATTAATTTGATGTTTTACCCAACATCAGGGGGAGGTAATAAGCAGCTAGATTAAGAGATTATTGAAATGATTTATCATTATCTAGTTTTTGATCCTCGAATAAATTAGTATGAATCTGAAGTTCAAAAGATGATTCATTTACAGGAAAATTGATATGCAATTGCCAGACACATTTAAATTAAGTGTGACCATATACCAGCTGCAAATGCTCCTGTTTAGATTGATGTTCCTGAAGAACAATATAAGTATGCAAATGAATCTATAGATTATACTCGGTTCCAAAAGAAAAGAAATTCCCAATAGAGAATAAAGGAGCAAAGTGATAAGATGGCCCCAGTAAGAAAATATGGCCTCCAGTAGAGGTTTGAATTAAAAGTCCCCCAGAAGAGGTTGATTCTCTGACACAAATTGATAAAGTTCCAGAAGTAACTCAGGTACCTGAAATAAGTGAATATGATGTGATCTCAATTACAGTGTCAGAGAAAAGATGGAACCGACATGAAATAACCGTCGACGGAATACAATTTTTATTTATTTTACATAGCGCTAAAATGAGGATCATGAACCTACTAATGAATGTAGGTGTTGTATGATTGGCCAAAATAAAGAGATATGATTAAAAGCTGTGTTGGAATCGCTTGTGAAGCGAGAAAAATTTCGGACCGGTAGTCTGTACACCAGATAGGTGTAAATTTGATCGATCGTAAAATGGGTACCTGTGCAAAAAGAAAATGAGATAAAGCACGGTTGCACTAGGATTTTTACCCGAACGATCTGGAATTAATTGTGAGGAGATAAACTCCCATGTAGTGGATGCAATTATTTTGATAAGTCTGGCATTATATGAAATGAATTAGAAATGCATCTAATGAATGCTTTTACAGCCTACTATGGATCCATAAGATTGTGAAATATACATGAAGATCCCTGAAGGATCCAAGTTGCCTGAAGCAACTAATTCCCGGGAAATTACAAAATAGAACTAAATTGATCTTTACATAATTTAAATCATTTTGAGTATGGATAAACTTATTTATGATTGGAACTCCCAAAGAAGCTTCCAAATACCGTGCTATTATATTGGTCCTGGAGTACCCTGTTGAAGTGCAATATGTATTGCTAAGAAAATAAAGCCTGAAGCTTTTGACTTAAGCCTATTGGCAAGATATGAATTTGCTCTTATCTTCGGGGTATAAAAGACGTGGTGTCATGTTAATCCTATAAGCCCGAAGAAAGAAGAGTTGGTTCTTGCAGATGCTGATCCCCCATTTGATCCACAAAAGGCACAGCCGGACATCTGTCACAACTTTACAGATGAAATCGTTGTATCATTGGGACTACAAAAGCAAGAGGGCAGGACAGATGTTCCAACACCAAAATTATGAAGATAAAGCTACCCACATTGTCCAGTTGGAGTAATGATGTATCAAAAGTGATCAGACAAGGCCTACATCACCAGAAGTTGACAAGAAAATTATTGGCATGGAACGACAACAAGAAATCAAGAGAGGCCAAAATGAGGGGGAGTAGAATACGCATTGCACTCTTTTTCCCTTCACCAAGTTTTTATCCCACAGGGTTTTTCTTGGTAAGGTTTTTAATGAGGCAGTTTCGCCTAAGCGTATTCTACCCAATACACAATGACATTCAAGGAGGAGTGTTATAAAACACGTGATGTATGTATGTCATTGTATCCCACCTAACATGTTCCCTATATATCTGTACATTATCTGCTATTAGAGTGACGAAAAGGAAGAACCGAGCTCTGCTCTTCCTCTCCATTTTCCTCTTCTCCATCTCCTTACTCTCCTTCAATCTTCACAATTTAATCTTCATTTTATAACATATCTTCATTAATAAAATGAAGAAGATTGCACGCGAAGTTACCTTGTCATTCATTATCTTAGGTACCAAGTCAATATGTCAATTTTTGCTGATACAACAACTGATGGTTTGATTTAGACCGATCATTATTTTTCCACTTATCCTCCTTTATACGCTCTTTCTTTTTTTTTTTCTTTCCTTCCTCGAAAGAGATAAAAAAGTCTTGGTCTTTGATGACTTTTCCACACCTTACTTCAATCAAACCACTCTATAAAATTGATTGCGATCATCCCTTTCCTAGCATTAGTATCCATTTCCTTGGCATTTTAGTTCTTCAGGTGCGATGATCTTATATTCTTTTTTTTTTTTTTCCTATTTCAAGTAAATTGTGTAAATCTTCTGTTAATTAGCAAACATAATCATCCTCCTCATTTCATATGATTTGCTTCTTTGCTATTTCAACTCTCAGCAAGTATGGCAGAAGCAGGTAGTGACCGTCCCTTGTACAGCTGCAAGAATTGCCGGAATCCTCTGGCCTTCACTGCCGACCTCCTTTCTAAATCCTATATGGTGATGACTAACAGCTTATATATAGTCTGTTATATCGTTTTCTTTCCTTTAGATTGCTCTCTAAACTGGGAAATCATCACGCTTTAAATGACCTATAATGACATTTCATATTCAGTTAACATCTTAGTCAAGATATCCAATAAAAGTTGGTTTAGTTTAATTGGGTCGAATTCTATTAGATCGTCTTTTTTTTTTTTTTGTCACAGATCGTCTTTTATGGGTAATCTAAACTCGACAAATATAATGTCACAAATTTGTTGATGTGGAACATCATGGTTTGGTGTCCTCATCTAATAGCGACATGTGACGTTGTTTTATTTCTTTTTAATTGAAATGACATGAACAGGCAAAATCAGGGCAGGCCTACTTGTTCTCTCATGTGATGAATACGGTATTGGGGAAAAAGGAAGAGAGAAAGCTGATAACTGGCGAATACACCATCGCTAATATCTATTGCAGCGGCTGTGGGGTGGAGTTGGGCTGGAAATATGTTCGAGCTTTTGATCCAAAACAGAGTTTCAAAGAAGGGAATTTTATACTTGAGAAATCGAAACTTGTCAAGGAATATTAACTTGTTTCCGCTAGTCCAGATCGCCGTGTTCGTACTTTTGGATATTCAATAAAAAAAAAAACCTGTATCTTGTTATATATTAACTTATATGTAAGTTTGCTTTGTACTAAAAATAATGTAAATTTGTTTGTTTCATAACCTCAATATCGTTGCATAGGATAGGACTTATTTTTTCGCAAATTTCTTATAACAATCAAAGTTTAGTTAAGTAGAATATGATTTTAAGGCTGGTCAGATTAATAAGGACGGTTAGTGGAGTTCAAACTCTCAACCTGATAGGGACTTATTTTTTCGCAAATTTCTTATAACAATCAAAGTTTAGTTAAGTAGAATATGATTTTAAAGCTGGTCAGATTACCCACCAATAAGGACGGTTGGTGGAGTTCAAACTCTCAACCTGATAGGAGTGCTTACTAACCTCAACTAACTAAGCCAACCTAGCAACAATATTTAAGCTAAGGTTTTGAAACAAATATTTCTTGAGAATACTAATAACTTTTGCATATCCGGAATTTCAAAAGGCATTCTTATAAATTTCTGAAGTTAAAAATTTTGACAGCAGAAAGTTAGTGAAATGTTAAAACACCAATTTTTTAAAAAAAAAAAAATATTTTAAAATTCAATTGTGATACCACATATCAAGTTTCCATTTATATTATATGACACACATGTATATCATACTAAACATTTCCAAATTCGAACCCAAATTTGTGGCAATCTTCCAAGGCCTATCTCCATCAACGCACCTCACCACTTTTATTCCTTTTTAGTTTCTCTTTTCCAAAATCCTATACGATTTTGGTTGGACTCTATATACTCAACCCTGGAGTCCACTGTAGTCTAATTTTGCACGCTAACGTTCTCTTTTTGGCTTCTAATCTGTATTGGGGACTGACTTTTCGATCGAGTCAGCATTGCACTTGTTTGTTACACGTAAATTAAGAAACTTTAACAGTTTCTTCTTTTCCTTACTCATACTTTGATGGTCACATATCGATAAACGAAAAGAAACAACTGCAACTTCTTCCACGCTTTCGATTCTTGGGTTGTGATTTATCTTGGTTAAAAGTTGGTTTTGTTATTACAGGCATTATAGTCTTAAATTTTGTTTTGTCAATGGCGGAGTTGTTGGGCCCTCGAATGTATGGCTGTTCTAATTGTCGAAATCTCATCTCACTCCATGATGATATAGTTTCCAAGACTTTTCGGGTGAGCCACTTGAATCCCTAAAATCCTTGTTTAAAATTGTAAAAAGCTGCTACTTGATCATTTTTATTTCTCATGTTTTTTGAGAATCTGCTGGCATGCTACCTTTCCTATATATGTCTTGACTTTGGCCCCATAATAAGGTTGTCTTTACTGGATAACTGGGTTTTCTGTTAAAGAATGGACCTGGGTTCTTTCTGTCTGTATGACTAATACAAGCAGTCTTTAAATCCTCTCTGTGTCCCTAAGACCCTGAATTTCATTGAAACCCAATTATGTCTGGTCTTTACAGGAAGATGTTTGTTAATTCATGAAATCTGCCATTACTTTGTTACATACAGGGAAAAAGCGGTAGGGCCTTTTTGTTCTCCCATGCAATGAATATTGTTTTGGGACCTCAGGAAGATAGGAATCTGATCACTGGACTCCACACGGTTGCTGATATTTACTGTGCCGATTGTCGTCAGATGTTGGGCTGGAAGTACGAGAAAGCTCATCTGGCTTCTGAGAAGTACAAGGAAGGGAAGTTTGTGCTTGAGAAGGCAAAAGTTGTGGAAGAAAACTGGTTGTAGGATCATTTAGTCACATTGCACTCCTCTATTCAAGATGTTCATTTTTCTCACTGTTCATCTTCTTCTTTCTTGTCAATTTCCAATTGCATTCTCTCAAAAGATGATGTTTAGATCCTTGATTGCTTTTCTTTGTTAATAAAGTATGGATTGACATTTTACCAGAAAGAAAAGTATGGATTGACAATGTAAGCCTAACGTGGTCTTGCTAGCCTGATGTTAAATGTTGTAGCAGTCTACTGGGTTTGCACATGATGAGCTTTCTTTGCTTGATTAGAAGCCGTGTTAGCAGCCAGTATTGGCTATAAGGGGCTGCTAGATTTGTAGATCAGAAAGTGATTGTCCAATGAATTTCAGATATGACCTGCATCTGAACTAATATCATCCCAACCTTTCTTCCGAATTGAAAGCTACCAATAAAAGAACCTGCAATTGCTTAAACAAGATTACCCAATCTTTGCACCGAAATTAGATGCTGGAAACCATTGGATCGCTTATTTCAATCATTACTAGATAAAAGAGCAATTGTGATATAATATGTATGAGAACTGCAACAACTTACTAAGCAGACTTTCTAACGTAGAACCCAACTGAGCTTGAAGCTCTTCAAGTTTGGGCCCAAATTATCTTTTCTTTTTTCTTGCATCAGACAAGGATAATTTCTTTCTTTAACTGAAAGACTATGTTCTTCATAGATTAGTGGTAGTTAAGACATTCATGATGTAGGAGGTTATAGGTAAGCATTGGAGGATCCTCCCACCATAAAACAAATAGTTACAGAATATTGTGTTGCCACTAAGCGAGCAAGGAAGAAAAGAGCATTCTCTAAGTTATAAACTTGAGCCAGAATATCCCCATAAATACATGTTTCCGAAATATGAAAGATCTACTTGAGGTTTAACTTTAGTTAGAAGTCACAAAGATTAGGACAATCAGTTATAGTTTTCCATTTGGCTAAAGCCGTAATCTTTCTCTAACACCCAACCAACCTTCAGCATTACTAGGCTCCAAAATTTCCTTTATCTCCCATCATATAAAACTAGATAAACAACTACCTTTCCTATAAGTCAGTGCGAGCATATAGGACATCAAGAATAAACTAGCTTAGCTTTACTCTTCTCCACTGCAGCTATGGCCACCTCTTTATCATGAATAATCTCTGTGATAGCGTTCTCAGCTTCCTTTGCCTTGGAAGCAATATCTTGTTCCTTTTTTGCAGTAACATGGAATTCATCAAGCAGTTTAATGTTTCTGTCTTCTAAATCAGCCACTTCTGCTTTCTTCTTCTGAAGCTCTGCCTCATGCTTATCCAGCAACTCTCTAGTGCCTTGAACTTGAGCTTCTAAAGCAGCCAAATTCTCTTTAGCCTCTACAAGCTTAGGTACAACATCTAGAGAAGCCTCCCAGGTTACTTTCATTTTGTTACGAAGCTTTTGGTGAAGAGACACCAACTCGATAGCTTCTGTGTTCTTATGCAATGCCTCCTCTGCAGCACAAAGTTTTGAGCAGTCACGAATATAGCATCTCACAACATCATAAAAAGAACTGTAATTGGCCTTCAGAGAATTAAGGATTGAAAAACAATTGTTAGCTTGAGTTATCATAAGGGAGACATCCTTCAGCTCTGCAGCTCTCAGGAAAGATATCAGTCCATTCTTCACAAAAGGGATTGCCGATGCATAAGCCACTAGCAGTTCTTTTGCAAGACCAGTTGTGTCAGGTTCCTCAGGGCGTCCATAAAGTTCAGGTAACATACAGCTCTCCAGTGTTTCTTCCTGAGGAGCCCCCACAATCATCTCTGCAGGCCTGAGTATGGTCTCCAAGTCCTCAGTCTTTACCCTCTTTCCCCCTTCAGGATTTGGATTCTCGATCATGTGAATTCTCGTCCCATTGGGTGGCGTGGTTCTCTCTTCTCCAACCTCGGATTTGATTCCCTGCAACACCATAGCAAATACTCTTTGTTTCACTGATGAATATGCACATACTACAGCCATCAAATATGCAACAATTCATTACAGCATAAACATGTTTTTCACATAGAAAATTGAGGGGGATTTCCTTTTGTGCCGTGTTGTTTGCTTTCGTTGCACTCGAAGTCGAAGATTAACAATGAGTGGAAGAAAGTTTGAACATTTTCAACTGTTTCAGTGGCCTAGATAATATGATAATATAAATCAACAAACCCTTTATTGCCTTCCACCTAAACTTTCTATTGACTACATTTTATCCTATTTGTCTTTCTAAAACATTTGAGACAAAACAACAAAAGCACTCATCTAGACATGGAAAAGCCGCTATGACCAAACTAAAAATTCTGAGCCTCAAAAGCTTCCATCTTTCCAAGATCCACCCAACTAAACCTCAAAAGCATGAAACTTTAGTCTTTGAAGATGGAAAAGAACAAGAAATCTCACCCGGGATGAGATACCAGGTTGTCCTTTAGTTAACATATCCTGGGTTACAGGTTCTTGTTTGATGGGTGTTCTCCTCATTGGTGAAAGTTGAAATCTTTCTTGACCTCTGCAAAACAAGGAAGCAAAAGAAACTAAGTGTGGTCTTCAACTCCTCACCCTGGTCAAGTTACTGGTGATATTCTCACCGAAAAAGGTAGCCCTTTTTAGAGGAAAAGCAGAGCAAATGCTCTGATGAACAAAAAAAAAAAAGCAGAGCAAATGCAAATGCAGTAAGTGCGTTCAGTATCACTCCCTCTTGTCATGTGATACTAATGCCACTCCGAAACTTACAAAATGATATAAGTGTGAAGTACTTCTTTGGGTTCTTACTTTCTAATTTACAAAAAGAAAAAAAGAGTACAAAAAAGGGTAATTCGAACCCTTGTTTCCTTTTTTAGCACAAAATTCGAACTCTTCTGTGAATTCTATACTTACATATGCTTGTCCTGAAATATGAAAGACCAGATCAATGCTGACCACTTGGTTTTTTTTTTTATGCTTTTTCAGGGGGCCATGTATCTTTTGATATATTTCTCTCCCTCTAATATTTGTTTTCATCCCAAGGAAATGGCCCAACCAAATCAAGCCCGTAAAGCAAAGATCTATCATATTATATGCACCCAAGCCCATCTGGGACCAGCCTAAATTCTGGATCCATACCCGACGCTCTGGTTTCTAAGCTTCATGTTGTCTGTTAATTTTGCCAATTTTAGCATGCAAGAGTATTGGGCTGGATTGTTCGTAAATCGCATGTGTTCTACACCAGATTAAAAACGAAAAAAGCCCACACTAATTCCAGCCCAACTTCTTTCCATTACAAGGCTTCCCTTGTTTTTTTTTTTTATGAGAAGGATTACATTATGGCAGATGTAGTAGGAAAAAATTAGTAAGAAAACTCTCCCCCAGAAAAACTCTTGGATTAAATAAATTATAAACAGGTTTCTGACTCTGAGACTATACTTATTCGTGGACTAAAATCCAGTGATAAAAATTTCATGGAAACGGTGGAAAAAGTAAACAGTACTTATAAAGAGAAACATACACACGATACAGGAGTATCAGTACACATACACACAGAAGAACTTCATGCAATGATGTCACACTAACAAATGCCTGAAAACCCATAGCTAGTCGGCAGATTTTCCCCATATATACTATGCATCTTGTATATATATATATATATTGGAAGGAAAATTTTAAATCAGGAATAGGGTCGTTCTCGATCTCTTTTTGACTTTTCCATCAATATTTCTCAAGGCATTAATGGGTTTAGTCTCTTTGTTCATCATATTTCTTTGTGTGTCAGCTTCCGGGGATGGTATTGCTATAGCCTAGAACCATTTATAGATGCTCCAAATTGAATGCGACATTTGAATTTCTGGTGGTGCAAAATGGAGTAGCCATGCTATTATTGGCAAAATGTTGCATCATTACTTGAGATCAATGTTTCATCAGTCGGTGGCTTGTCTTCTCATACAAGCCCGAATGTCATTGTATTTGTCACAATTTTTCTCAAGTTACATTAAGAGGCTAGTTTCGTAGGTTTCTTAATGAGCATTAAATTCTCTATCCATCAAGATCCTCTAATGGCAACCCTTGCTTTAATAATAGCTGCCATGCTGCATCTAAAGTCTATAAAATAACTTCAACTTATCGTTTTCACAGAATTAGTTCAGGATAGAGAGAAATCTTTGCTACAGAGACAAGAATTCACTCGGTCATCACTGATGTCCAGAGGGATATATACCCATGAAACTATAATTTTTTTTTAAGAATTGCATATAAATAGGCCTTCAGATGAAGCTAGACAAGGCTATACCTAGGCCTAGTGAAGAGCTATATATATACAGTACTGTGGGTTGTCTTGTCTCTATACCCTTTTTATAGAAACCAAACAAAAAGCCCAGCGAAGTTGATCACCAAACACATAATTGGAGTGTAGGCAAGTATGGTCATGAAGGCAGAAATTCCTAGTTTTCGTAAAGATGGTTGGGTTGAAAGCGACTGGAGCTGGATATGAGCTGCAATAATAAACCACAGAACAGGCTAGCTAGAGCCCTCTATTGTGCCTGATATTGCTAAGCAAAGACAAGTATAGGTGTGTTGGTGTTACCATTGCCACCCCAACACCAAAAAGAAGTCAAGAAAACCATGATTTCTGCTCTGGCTTCATGACCGACAATATAGATGAACATATCAAATGTCATGACCATGTAGTTGACGAACTTGGTGAAGAAAGGAATGGCACATAGTAAATTTAATAAACTCTAAAGCCATTCGGGCCAAGATTGGCCGAAATTAATGAAAACTAGTGGGTGTCCAATGTTCACCATATACAAAAACAAATTTACAATTAACAATGCCATCTATCTGGCCTGTTTCAACCATTACATTGCTTCTAGATTTCTTTCTTTCAGCAAAAGTTTTTCTGATACTAAAAGTTTCCCTGATTGCAGTATTGACCGGAGTGAGTGCGTGGATAAAATAACAGTAAGCAGTGGTGATTCGATCATTCTTGAGAGGGTTTGCTGGGTAGAGAATATATATTATTCTTCCAAGCAGAGTTACCGAGGGGAATGTTTGTGGGTCCAAATTATGGTCAATGTTTAAGGTGGATATTTGGTGATACACACACACATAGTGTAGGGCCTAATTAATTGTATGCACTTCTTTCCTTCCTCTTTGTTACTCTCTGTTTGAATTCAGATTTCATAAGGAGGGAAAAGAAAGTAATACAATAACAAGTGATGATCGACAAAAAAAAAAAAAAACAAGTGATGATGATGGACATGTTGATGTTATAATGCACCTTTGATTTGAAAAATGGACAAACATATTAGTACTAGTACTGTAGGTTTTTCTCTGTTGCCTAGAATTTTAATCAATCGTGTTCTTCAATTTCGATACATTTGAATTCTTCTGATTTCAGGGCATTGTTGTTCTTTTCTTCTTTACCTCATACGGTTCATATACTACTGAATTAATTGACCCCAGAAAGAAGGATAGGGATATATATCTCCAGTGTCCCTGAAAATTATTCACAAATGGCATCCCAAGGTATTGAGCTACCTAGGCACCTGTTTACTCAGGATGTCAAGATCCTTCAGCCACATAATGCATACACATGGAAAATATTGTTTTTACAATATACAGTCTGCCCAAATTTCATTTAATAATTTTTTTTGTCAGAAACATATTGTATTAAATAAATATAAAATACAATAATAAAAACTTGAATAAACATATCAAACTAGGCATTCAAAGAAAACAAATATAGGCACTAACTAAATTGCAACAGAGTAAACTAATACTATGTACTGCCTGTGTATTAACACAAATCTACTACACCGATAACCGAGTACTGACTTGCGTGCATTCTACAGCAATTTTCCAAAGAAGAAGAAACATACAACTTCTAAACCCCAAAATTGAGAACATTGTAAAGTTGTGGAAGTGAAATTGTCAAATTTGTAATAAGGGACGTAAAAAAAAATGAACTGAAGCAATAACTGGGGGCATATTTTATGCTACACTTGAAATTTGGGTCAGACTTCAAAGGTTGGGCCGGCAAATACAAGTAGACGACTGGTGACAGTACATAATGACGGTATAAAAGCAATATACTGTCAATATGATTGGATGGTTTACAACTCATAATGCGACACATCAGATATACACACTCATGAGTTGACTACAACTCGACGCAGCTTTACGTGCAAAAAAAACATTTCAGAGAAACTAGAGCAACCAAGTCATTTCTGAAATGCAAAAACTTAACCAGTAACAAAAATATTGATTAGGCTTGTCTCTGCTAAAAAAAGAAGTGGCATACCACGTGAAGATATTGTTAATTGGTCATTGTATGGGTTAATCATGCAATGCTAGCTACTTCAGATTCCTGATTGTCATGGTTGCCCTCTCTCTCTCGTTTTTCTTTTTTTAAGGAAGAAAAAGAAAGTACTAGTATCTGTAATATTGGTGGAAGAATCAAGTCTATGGACCAAAACAGTGGTGATAAGACCCGACACTTGATGCCTGTTGAGTGCTGTTGGCCATCAAAAAAGCAGGAAAAAGCGAAAGCGGGGGAGAGAGAGAGAGAGAGAGAGAGGGAGAAATCTTTTGGCTGTAAAGCATTGACAGCCATCACGCCAAGTTGCAAATACTTCAAGCCCAAGAAAGATAGGAATCCTTTGCAGAATCCCCCCAATCATCCCCCAATTCCGAGTGTTAATTAAGTACATAATTAGAAAAACTCAATCTATACATCATCATACTTGCTATAATTATAAACCATGCATCAGAAGAAAAAAAAATTGCAAAATTTAAAACAGAAAGTAGTTTGTAAATGTAAACTGAGTATATTTTTGTTTGTCGAAAATGTAAACCGAGTATATACAACCAACAATAAACATATATCTCTAATCATGGGAATCCTTTCCCCGCATGTGAAACCCAAAAACTTTGCAGACAACCGTCGCACTTGTCAATTTACTACTGTAGTATTTATAAGCAGTGAGTGAGTACATCTTTTTTTTTTTTTTTACCCAAACCAAGAAAAATATTGTTTCATTACTAAAGTTAAAAGATCCCCGAGAAATTACCTTCCTTTGCTTCCCGTTCAATCTAAATTGCGATTCCCAATTCCAAAAGACAAATATAATTAAGTAAACTCCGAGCAAGCATCCACAATGAATATGAAGGAGCATTGAAACAGCAGTTCAAAGCAGAAACATTAGAGCAAGAAATTAAGCAGACGACCGAATCCTATCCAAATACATTAATTTTGAAGCCAGCTTCAATAAAGGCTAGATTCATGACATCCACATTTGATCAAAGATTAGCAAGCCAAGCTAAAAGGGAAGCAAAAGGAGAAAACAGAAAACCCCGTGTAATCCTATCAATTAGTTTTGATCAGCTTCAAAATAACAAGTCACTCACTGCGTGCAAAACCCAAAAAAAAAAAAATACACAAGGGGAAGATACAGGAAAACCTAAAATTAAAGGATATGAAATAGTCCCTAAACTTCTTGTTTAATTACGGTACTAAATATGTTTTACCTTTGTTCATTCGCACTAATTTCACCATGATCCCCCTCCTAACACCCCATTCCAATAACCAGTACTTGGATGATCTCCTTGTCCTCCTCTACTATGCTCGTATCCAGCAGTACTCATCGAGCTCGGCTTCAAGTCCTCCACAGGAAACAAGAGCCTGGCACCAGCCCCGGGCTCCCCTTGAATGCTCCCATAACCGCCTTCAAACCCTTCAAAGGAGAAATTGAGAGTTGGCTTGAATTCTTGCAAGGGAAACCCAGTTGAGAAAATTGTGTTTGATTCAGATGCAGTGATGGGTATGAATGTATTCAATCCCTTTGATGCCATGCCATTCTTGAGAAGCTCCATGGCTGAGATATGTTGAGAAGCGACTGATGAAGAGCTAGGGTTTAGTAGGTGACCTTTACTTTCATGAGAGCTGATAAATGGCACCTCGACAAACTTGGACATGTTACCGTACTCCTCAGCTGACGGTGGGAAAGCAAGATTGAGGTCTTGACGTTCATGGATCTTAGGGTTTTGAGAAGCAGAATGAGGGAATACATGCGGGTTTGGATCACCAGTGTTGAGCTTCTTTGATGATGAGGGAGATGAAGTTGAAGAAGGTGATCTCTTGTTCTTTCTTGAACCTCCACCAACAGGTACATTCCTCAGAGAACCACCTTCAGTCCAGTACCTCCTACAAGTCTTGCAAAAGTATCTAGGCTGGTTAAGGCTATAGTTGTTGTAGTAGCAGAATTTGGTGTTGGTGGAATTGCACCTTGGACAGTTTAAAGCATGATCCTTTAGAGGCCTTGGTTTCCTCTCTAATAAAGGCCTTGAAGTTGAACCTTCCATAGTAGTATTGGTTTTAAACACTCCTCCAAACTCCTGAAATTGAAGGGAAAAATGAAAAAGGGAGTAAAAGACAGGAAAAGGTCATGATTTCAGGATCAAAATAAAGGGGGATATGGGTCACTTGAAAAAATGGTAGTACTACAAAAAGATGGAGAAAAAGAAAGCAGTAGAGGAAGAAACAAGACAAAGAGGACAAGGGGGAAGAGACCGCTTTACACTTTGAGGTTTTTACAAACAGCGAAAAGGAACAAACTTTTATGACTTTTCTAAGAAACTTTATCAGAAGAAGAAGAGGAAAAGAAGTGCATGCAGGCCTACTTTCAACTTTGAAGAAAACTTATGAGAGATCTTCATAGACAGCAACATAAATGCTTAACAGTTACTAGTGCTGGGATCAACAACAACAACATCATCATCTGATAACGAAAAGAAAAGAAAAAAAGCAGCAGAAAAAAGCTCTAGACTTTAATAACGGAAAAGCCACATATACATATTCTAATTAACCTTGAAAATCCAAAACCAGAAAGGCAGAAAAGAGAGGAAAACAACAACATGATTATGTACATAGAAAAAGGAAAAAGCAATATGGTTTTTGCCTTTACCTGTGGCCACTGGACGGTGTTCATGGAGGATATTTTTGAAGGAGAAAAGAGAGAAATTAAAAAGCTAGTGTATGCAGCCTTTTGCTCAAGGGAAAACCACCTACTTTTGTTGTTGCTACTGGCCGTCTCAAAAGCAAAAGTGGAACACTTGAGTTGAGATGGTCTTGGCTAGGTTCCCTTTGTTTGCTTGCTTTATCACACTAGATGGAGAGAAAGAGAAAGGGGCATTTCTGTCACCAAACCTTTTAATCAATTGTTTTTACAAAAAAGAAAAAAGTTCTTACTAAGTTAGTGCGTAGTGTTCTTATTTTCTTTCCTCCCTACAAACAAACACTCTTTGTTTCAGTTGGTCAATATGGGCGTCACTGTGAGGTTGCACAGTGGATTTTTTTTTAATTTAGTGGGGGATTGATTACTTTCTGACCAGAGGACGAGGAAGTAGTAACAATTATTCTTCATCTTCTAGTTACCTTTAAAATAGTTTATTATTTTTTCAATCTTGTCACCTGGATCTGCCTTTGTAAGAGAAGGAGAGAGAGAGAGAGGAAGTGTTTTTTAGTACTAGTCATAAAAAAGAGATAGAGAAAGTGATTTAGTAATTAGTACACAAGTTGGGTCGGTTTGTTCCAGACTGTGTCTCTCTCTCCTTAGACATAGTATAGTAATTTTGGAGAAGAGAAGAGAATGGAATGTGTTAGCGGCAGCACGTGCAATGTGACATCTGGAACTAACGAACCAACAATCTTGTTCTGTCTTCAGGAAAAAACCAACAAAAGCCCAATTCTACTTTGTCTTCGTATTTGTCTCTGTCAACAAAATTTATAACTTACTGGATATTTTACATAGGATTTAATTTACTTTATTCTTTGTTTCTTCATTATTTTTTTTTTCTCTCTACTACAAGAAAGAAAAGAGCACAAGAACCTAATTACTCGTTTCATCTGCTTCATAATTACTCTAGGCTTGGCTTGTCCCGAAAGGTTTTGACTTCTGCGCTCTCTTTTGCCTGGCAAAGTTTGATAAAAATAAAAGGAATATGTTTTAAATTTGTCTGTCAAGACACTTGTACAATGACATTTTGCTAATTGCAATTTGGCTAATGTTATCTAGTTGTGATGAGGATGGACTTTTAGTCAAACAGTCAAAACGGGAAGACCAAAAATACTAACTAATTCTCAACGACTAGAATAATCTAATTAAAAGAGGACCATATGTTGTGATCCTGGTTGGGATTAGAAATTCTATTATTATTCTCTCAAGTGGTTAAATTATCATCAATTTTATCTAATCAACCAACAAGAAATGAGAATACACTGGAAAGGGAACCAATGTACCGGAAACTGTTTTCTTGACTAACAAGTTGGGGTTACTCTGGAAACAAATGAAAAAAAGTGACGGCAGCTCCAGCTCAATTGGCCGCCATAAGTAACAGTGGCAACCACCAAAATGGAGAGGGAGAGTCTTGCAAAGACCCCACAGAATGCAAAAAAGCAGTCAACCCCGTGCATCAATCAGTTCAGTTCAGATATATGTGAAGAGTTTTAAAAAGAACACAAAAAAAAAGACTCAGAAATCTGCTACCATCCCAATGGTTACTTTCCTTCAACCAAAAATCACTAGAGTTAATTGTAGAATATAAAATAAATTCAGATAATTGTGACAAATGTGACTACTATCATTATGAGAATGTCACTTCCAATGTTTTGGAGAAGAAAAAAAAATGTTTACCAATTATTACAGTGAAATCAAAATGACATGATCTTCTGAAACTAGTACCGGCAAAAAAAAAAAAAAAGAAAAGAAACTAGTGGGGTCAAATCGAGAGAACCAAGTTGGGTGGTGTCTCTGATGCGCTGTGAAATGAAAGGAAAACTCACATATTTATGCTTTGCCCTGCCCACGTTTCGTGGCGGTAGCCTGACAAAACTATATTCATCAGAAATTCTGCACCATTCTTTTGTTTGCTGACGAGTAGGTGAATAAGAATAAGAGAATCAATATGTCAACACTGACGACACCTTTGCAAGCAGGTTGTCGGGTAGAACAAATTAAAGTGAAAAAACTAGCAAATTCAAGAATATGAAAAACCTCAGAATCTTTATGCTGCATCCCAGACAGGACGACAATTTTTTTTCCATAATATATAGATGCATACCATAACGAGGTTAATTAATCAGCCACATGTGGTAGGAAATTTGGGAGGGCTTGAAATCAGATATGCATCATACCATATGAGAAATGACTCCAAGTTGGTGTTTTACCTGTCCACCAATTCTCCCCTACAAAGAATCTATGGTTGAATATAGGTGACAAAACTTGTGCCTCCCTTCCGCTTTAATTAAGAAATGTATGCTTCTTATCCTTATCCCAATATCTAAAATCTTTACATGAAAGAGACCTTGTTGTAGCTTGTAGGCTTTCCCCGACGTAGGTTACCCCCACCAACTTAGAATGGGGTGGGATAACTACACATTTGGATTCTTCTCCCTTTATTAGCTTCATGGCATTAAAAAGTAAGAACAGAAAATGTGCCAACAAACATTCTTCCCCTTACAGCTGAAAGCACAAACACTAGCTGGTGAAGAAGCTATGCCGCAAAACGAAGACAAGAAAAAGTACAACTAGTTGCTACCTCTTACAGCTGGTTTATATATACATCTCTAGTTTGTATTTTGTAACACATCTGTATCTCCAAGAACAAGGTTGGCGGATGAAAATATAGATTTTCCCTACCTTTGGTGAACCCCACATAGTTTACTGCAGCACCAGTAGTACTTGGATTGGATTGCAGAAAATGCAAAGTTTAAACATTATCATAATTCAGCACGCTTGCCTCTCAAATAAACTTAGAGCCAGCAGGCCAATCACGGCAAGAAAAAGCTGAGTAAATCGGGCATTTACTCCTGTAGATGATGTACAACAAAGCTCATTCTATTGCCAGATCCCAGGCTACTCGTTCAACTTGCAGACATCTATGAACTTCTGGACTGCATTGTGGTATTGGGTTCCCTGTCATATAAGACGCATATTAATTCATGTTCAGAGGTTAGAAGCTATCTTCCAATGCAAGATAGTTCCACACTGTAAAGAAATTTGAAAAAGAAATAATAAAACAAGAAAAATAAAGAAAACACGGACTCTAACGCATCATAAACATAGATTTCGGCTCCAACTAAAGGCAATTATCACAATACATCAATCACTCATAGATCTAAGTGAAAGTGGGTTATCATTAAATTCTTGGAAGAATGCAAACAGTGACAACATTTTCCGCAAGAAAAGTTGATGGATGTAATCTCTAACCCACTCAGGTGCACATACGTTCCCTTCAACGGGGCAATGCTGCAAAATGGTTAAACTGTTTGTACCATTAACAGTAATAATATGAAACACAGATCGCCCACGAGTCCAGACAGACTCTCTTCCCCAGGCTAGGATTTGGGGATAAGATAGCAATACTTTAGATCAGTATCATATGCGCCACAGTATAATTGGTGTCAGACACTATTATAAATAGGTTTTTGGAGGCAAAGAAACATGGAAAATTCCTTATGTGGATACCAGTGGATGATGTATTGGAACTAGATGTACAATATGACAAGTTTTCTAGTTTATGAAACCTGACACCTTGGAAATTTTCTGAGGAAAAGGAAGCCATATCATCATCTGCAGTGAATAAGAAAAACAAGAAAGAGGTGAGATCATACCTCCCAGTAAAGTTGGCTGCATTCCATGCACTGCCAGAACTGTAAATTTTTGTTAAACAGGCAATCGGGAATTTTTTGGAAACCCTTTGCAGCTTCAACAGCCTCTTCTGTTGTTAGTGGCTTCTGAATGAACCTCCCATTGCATTTGGTGCACCTTGACATTAGCTGACCCTCGCTTATCTTTAATTCAAAAGTTTCAATTACCTGTGAAGTTTTTCAACTTTTAGAATCTAGAATACATTGCAACTCATAGACAAAATTTAGCAAAAGACAACTAGTTTACGATTTTCTTCCAACTTCCAATCCCTACGCACGAGGCATAAGGAAGAAAAGACATTCTCCACATTAACCCACTTTCCTTAATTTACATCTGCAGCTACAAAAGATATAACTAGCCTGGAGTTCTCCTACTTTCCTTAATTTATTTGTTTCTGTATTTACTGTCTTCCCTCCTTTTGCATCTCTGATGTAAACGTTGTCAGGGGTCTTCCCTGACTTGGTTGTTCTTAATAAAGTTGAATTTGATTCAAAAAAAAAAAAAATTGTGCACAAGTTTCATCATAACCAGTAACTAAAAGTAACATCAACACTTTCAAGTTAACTTGGAGACCTTGTACGATTGCACATACCTCAAGCAACTGTTCGTTCTTAAGAAGACTCCTCACCCTGTATATTTGATTCTTTATTAGGTACTGGTGTCTCAACAGTTTGGCATCTCGGGTTAAAAGAACTCTCTGCTCTCTGTGTGCTTGATCAATCAACAACCTGAGACAACAAAGAGCAAAAGAGGTAATAAATATTCCTCCTTGTCGATATATTTAGAAACATCATAAGTAAATAAGCAATAGTTCAGAGGGACATGTATCATCCAATACCTAGGTTCTGGTTTTTTCGAACTTGGAATGGCAGCATCTACTCCCACACAGCGTAAATGCTTTGCCAAACCTTCAACCTGAGCTGATAATTCATTACTATTCCCACTTTGAAGGAAAAATATAGGATTACTACATGCATATAATGAAACTTGCAGACAGTTTTTTTAACAAAAATTCTTGTCAAAACAAATAATGTAAAATGCTATGGATGCCACACTATTTCCCTATCCCCATGTTGGAAAAAAAATCATCCAAAATCAACTCCTATTTCAATGACATTCAGAAATGTCACCACCAGAGCTGATGAAGCCAATTAGTGCAGACCATGACAATTGCTAGACTGAAATGTTACTTAAGCTTTCAGAAGGTGGGTGCTTTCTTTTAAAAAGCTTCAACAATAATATGCAAAAGAAATAACCAAGGACACAATAAAGTTCTTACCATCACATCGCATAGGAACTTGGGACATCCGTCACCCCCCAAAGACAATTCCCATGGAGGGGGGCCTTGCCAGTCTCCAATATTGTCTAACTGCTTAGATTTGCAAACTGCATGAGGAGAAGGCTTTTTCTTTGCTTTCTTTTTTGAGGCTTTTGGTTTCCTGTCAGATTCTTTCAACAAAATCTTGTCGCCATATTTTTTGACTATCTTTAGAAGGGATTCATCCATAGGCATGGTATGTCTGGATATTTTCCTGGAAATCACTCCCTTCCCAAAAGCTATATTTTGCAAACTTTCTGAAGCAGCGGTAGCTCGGACTATGTCCAAGGCTTCAGAAAATCTGGCGCTTGTGATTCTATCACCATTAACATGCTCCTCAAGGATTTCTTTCAATCCAAGGCTCATAACAGAAGAACTCATTTCTGTCAAGTCGCTGGACGCTCGACCTGCACTCAAAATGTAGATTTTCATAACTGAACCAAATAACAATTGAGGCCTAGAGATAAAACCATCAAAACTTCAGCAAATTTAGAACGAAACCATTCAGCCAACTTGAAATTTCAATTCACAAAACTCTGATCATGCACAAGTCCAAGGATGACAACTAAGCTCCTTGTCCAAATACTGGTCCTTGGATGTGGTGCATTTACTTAAAGTTCTTGTACATCTATTTCAAATTTTATTTGCTTAATTGACATCGCATCCCTTATGTTCAAGTCAGTACAATCAACTTATCGAGGAGTTTCTTCTGTCCATGAAAAAATATCCATTGTCCCACAAAACTTTTTAAAAATGGCTCAAAAAACAAGCATAATCTAATGCATCAATGAAAAGTTAGTGAATCAGAAATGAATTAAGCTTCTGATAAATACAAATTCAAACGAATCGTGCAGATTGTAAAGTACTCAAGGATTCCGAACCTTCTTTAGGAACATTGGTCCTGAAGAAATCAAATAGCTTGAGCAAGCAGTGGGCATCCATAGCTGCATACGTTTTTTGCTCTTCTGTGAGAGGACGATGGGACCAGTCACTACATTGAAGTTCCTGAAGAAGATATAAATCCCACTAACAACTTATTATCACGACTTGCAGTAATTTTAATCCTGTATGACATAAATCACCTAACTAACCCATAAAGTACAATGATTCTTCCTGGACATTAAGGTACTAGGAGGAGCCAATCATTTAGTCAACTTGGTTGGCACAAATATACCTATAGAAAAAAAAAGAAGATACATCCCTTAAATCACAACCATTTTCATGACATTGAATTGAAACTAGCTGCACTGGGAGAAGATGAAACCAAAAAAATTGTAAGAAGCAGTCCAATTCTCAGCTAAAGAGGTTCCTACAAAAGACCATACCTTTGACAGAGAAATTCCGAGTACTTCATTGCAGATTGTCGCTAAACTCTTTGTCTCTTTCGGTGCCTTTCTTCCTGTTTGCTTATGATGCAGATAATGGTATACGCCCGTGATGTCCATATACGGCTCCACCTATCCCATTGGTCAAGGCATTGACAAAAGTACAATCAACAACCAACAGTCACATTAGAAATTTCATTTACTTCTTGCATTTCTACACAATTCAATACACACAAAACTTCCACAAACACAATTCTCAAACAGTTATACATTTGCTTAAACACTGACATACTACCGGTATAATCCAAGTCACATTTGCATGCGCAACAAATATCTTTGCTAATCCGATACTACCCGAAGTCCAACGATTACCATAATTAATAGTGCATACAAACCTTATCCTTTTAGGGGAAGTCATTAAGCTAAGCATGAGCAGCAAATACATTTGCTAATTAGGGGTTAACAACAGAGGCACCTCAACAAGTCCAATGGTAACCATAATTTATTGTGAGAAGGAAGCCTATTAGGGGAGGCCATTAAGCTAAACAAAAGCTGTGAAAAATTGGGATTTCTCAGAAAATGCTAAAAGGCAACTAAATTATGCACCTTTCTCGGGAACAAAACATCTCACGGCAGAAAAGTTGCGGCCCTTTACCTTGTCAAACCCAGGATCGCAGCCCTGAGAACAGAAAGTTGAAGACAGGTACGCCAAATCTTGCTTGAACCGGAAACCCAATTTCAAGATGTCCGGTGAAACAAACACCTCTCTCAACAATTCCCATATTGAAGGGAGAGGGATTGAGGAGAGGTCGAGCAGGAAAACCTCAGACTCGTTTGAGTCTGACCCGGGTTCCTGCCTGAGTTGGCAGGCGAGTTGGAGGAGAGCGACTGTGGGGAAAGTGAGTTGCTGGCCCCGCAATGGCTTCCACTCGGCATCCAGGCCGATGATGGAGGAACGAGTCAGGTACTGAGTCAGATGGGCGAACTCCGGTGACTCGGTTGCCGAGACTAGGTGAATTTTGCAGGGCTTTTGTTCTTGGGGATCCATTCGATTGGAATCGAAGAAAGGATCTCCATTAGGTGTTCGCCATAATATAACCGTTGATGATTGTTGGGTTTCGGCCCATTAGCTAGTTTGTGTGGGCTGGACTTTCAATTCATAGATTTCCAGATCTGGAACTTTTTTTTTCTCCTCCTGGTTCCTTTCAATATTGTATTTTTTTTTTTTGTCTACGGGGCAAAGTACACAATTAGACATAATAAAATCTATTACTCATATAAGTCATACCAACAACTATTTGTAGAAGAAGATTTTATTTACCCTATAATATATATTGTTAAGATATTTTTTTTATCTAATATCTAGCGTTTGTCTTGATTAACTCGATTTCAATTCCTGTCTGTGGATGACCTATATTTCTTACCAAAATTGTAATTAATTTGTAAGAGAAAGAAAAACTTGCCAAGATATTCTATTGCTTCAACCTAAATAATTATTTTGGTTTTTTTGTACATAATGTTTAATTTGTAAAGAAATCACTTTTTTTTTAACGTTATAATAAAATCTGTAATGGGAAGGAAACCAAACAGCTGCTGCGGCGCCAGTGCAAAATTAAACGCATACACGTGGCAATCGGTTCCAAAGCGGGAAAGAGTAGACCAGAAAAGAATGGCGCGAAAATCTCATTTCCCGCGACGCCGAAATAACCCTACTCTTAACCCAAATAAATACCCACCATTTTTTTAACATCCTCCAATCTCCTCCATCACCCATCACCGTCCAATGGCACTGAGGCGCAGGACTCTAGCTCCAACCCCTCTCTCTCACTCTCGCCCACAACGCCGCCCCAAGCCCACCGCCAAGGCCCGCGCCGGTGGATGCGATGACGGCGATTACAATGACGCCTGCTGCCAGGAATGCGGGTCCGGCGAGTCTCCGGCGGAGCTGCTTCTGTGCGACCAGTGTGATAGAGGCTATCATCTCTTTTGCCTGAGACCCATTCTGGTTTCGGTGCCTAAAGGGTCTTGGTTTTGCCCTTCCTGCACTAAGCAAAAGGAACCCAAGTGTAAGTTCTAGAGCCCTCTTTTTTTTTTTTTTCTTTATATGGTAGTTTTGTTGTCTGGGTTGTGATTTTTTTTCGTAGGTTTTGTGTTTTTGGGTTTTGGATTTATGTGTTATTGGGACTGATTCACGTCTGCAGATCCTATATCTATGATTTTTACTTAATCAGATAAAAGAAACATGTTTTTATTGGTTTGCTATTTGGTATGTGTTATTGTTTCGATTAGAATCATTTTGTTTCCTGTAAAACCATAGAATGGAAGCAGAAATTGGAATGACATTTGTATTTTTGTATTTATGGCTGCTATCTATCCAATGGGTAAGGAATCAAATTGTTATTGGTTAAACTAGCAATTGGAATTACAATCATAAAGGCGGAGTTGATGTGTTATTGATTCGTGAATTGATAAACCAACAGATTTGTTTTACTGTTCTTAGTGGTTCTGTTTTGTCCAGTTATATAGTGACTGATCTCTAACATCTTGGCAATGGGATTTGTTGTTGCGTATTTTGCAGCATTCCCTCTTGTTCAAACTAAAATTATTGATTTCTTCCGCATCAAAAGGACATCGGATCCAATTCAGCAGCCATGCCAAGGTAATTATTATATGTACTCTTGAACTAATTTCTGCCTTTGGTTTCGTCCCTCTGCAAAAATTTGAGAGCTTGTTATTAATTATAACACATGTTCATATATGATTTTTCAGATGGCCAGAAGAAACGAAAGCGGCAGAGTAGCTTAGTCATGTCAAAAAAGAGAAGGAAGCTGCTGCCATTCATTCCAAGTGAGGATCCTGAAAGAAGATTAGAACAAATGAGATCATTGGCAACAGCACTGACAGCCTCAGGAACACAGTTTAGCAATGAACTCACTTACTGCCCAGGCATGGCACCCAGGTCCGCGAATCGTGCAAGTCTTGAAAAGGGTGGAATGCAGGTAATGTTGATTGCAGTGTACTTGAAATAGCAAATATCAAAACAATCATTTTCTGTTAACATTACTATACGACTGGATGACAGGTCATGTCGAAGGAAGATATTGAAACCTTAAATTTATGCAAAAGTATGATGGAGAGAGGGGAATGGGCACCTCTCATGGTTGTTTTCGATCCACAGGAGGGGTAAGTGTAAAGCCTTTTGATCTTCTATACCAGATGAATGCTTGAATTTCCAGTGGTGATTTATGAAATTGGATCCTCAGTTCAGTGTACCATTTTGCTTTGGCAGATTCACAGTAGAAGCAGATAGATCCATAAGAGACTTAACGATTATCACGGAGTATACTGGAGATGTTGATTACTTGAACAATCGAGAAAATGATGATGGGGACAGTATGATGACCTTGCTTCATGCTGTTGATCCTTCACAAAGTCTTGTCATATGCCCCGATAAGCGTGGAAATATTGCTCGCTTTATCAATGGCATCAACAATCATACACAGTAAGTCCACATGAACTACCTGAAATACTGTATCCAAGAAAAGTAAGATCTCTTCTTGAAATGTCTGTTAGGATTAGCAGTTATTTAGGGTATAAGCAATGTGTTTGAATACTGTGCACTGTGACTCCATGGGCTAGTGTACAGTATTTATTGGATACGGTGATAACATTTTGCACGAAGCTGCTGGATTAGCCTGCTTGGTCATATGCATCGGATTTGTGCTTGTTTGGGTTTTCATTGCACATCAGCATTTAAATTTTTTTAGGCAGGCACTTGTTTAATCATATTGGGGCTTGCATTCTCATTTAATTTGGTACAGCGTGATACAAGAATATGCATCTTTTGCCCCCAAGCTAATGTACTGTTTCTACTAAGAAAAGAAAAGCTAATGCAAAGCTAAATTTCTGATGCAGGGATGGGAAAAAGAAGCAGAACTTAAAATGCGTGAGATATAGTGTTGATGGTGAGTGTCGAGTTTTGCTTGTTGCCAATAGAGATATAAGAAAGGGGGAGAGGCTATATTATGACTACAACGGCTATGAGCATGAATACCCCACAGAGCATTTTGTCTAAGTCTTTAGTATTTTTTGCCGGCTGATCTTAAAACAAAAGATTAGAGGAAGCAGCTAGTCTCTGACCAACTAATTATACAAGGATGTAATTCTCTCAACTGTGTAAATTCGTGAACAATGAAGTCAGAAGGGAAAGAAATTTGGAAGTTCGCCAAATGTATTGACAATGCAGAGGAAGTCTTCTACAGCTAAATGCTTCAACATGTTCATTTTTTGATGTACTTTCTGTTTGTACAAGTTATCTGTACAATCTCCTCTGGCGTGCAAGTCTTGCCTGGAGAAGTTATGACACCTTGGAACGGTACTCGACGTAAGCCATCAGACAAATTTCTGTGTTATACTTGCATCATCTCTGTAACCCACATGGGCATGGTAACAGGTTGATGATCTAACCATGGCGTATTGGATACCTTAAAAGTGTATCTAAAGCCAGTCAATGATTCAATCCCAAAGCACTTCCCTGCCATAAGATTTTTTTCTTGTCCTTTTACCTATAGCATCGATAAAAGTTAGCACTTTATCCTAATTTGGAATTTAGTATTAAAAAACAAGTCAAGCATTTTTTTATGAGACATCAAGTTTTGTAGTAGATATGTTATTCCAATTATTCCACTTATTTATTGAATGGGCTATTTTTTTTCTTTAGTAATGGACTAAATATTTTTTTAAAAAGTAAAAGAATACCCCTGTCAATATAGAACTAATCTCTCTCGGATTTTGCTTGTTAAAGTGGACACCTTACCAATTATTCATGCTCCATTCAGTTAAAAGGAATTGACACTCTACTTGTAAAATTGTAGTCAAGGGTTCCACAAAAATTTAGCTTCAATGATGAACTGGTAGTTGTCTACTGAATCATCTGCGGCCTACTGCCTCAAGGTCTTTTTATCTTCGGTTCCAGCCAACAACGATGAGACTGGGTTGGTGGGAGGCCAGCCCATATTTTTCATAACTTGGTCCCAATTTGTACTGTTTTACACTGCATGTTTACAACAACAACAAAAAAAATCTTTTTAAACATCTAAGCTAGAGAATATTTGAGCTGCAACAATTTCATTTTTCTTTCCCCCCTGGGAACTAATTAGGTCCTTCTTCCCCCTTTTTTTTGAGAAATTTGAAATAAATATGTCTATAAAACCTCCTTTTTTTTTTTTTGCTTTCCCTTCTGTTAAGCTTGAAATGGTCTATGCATGCAGGTATTTTGGGCTCCATGGCAACTTCCTTGCACTAGTAACAAGGTAAGGCCAGTACAGTAGGCCTTGTAGGCTATAGGACTAAGCCGCTTAATTGATCCAATCCTAGAGTTACACTTACACTTACCTTACATCCTCTTCAAAAAAGGTGGCCTCTGTTAACCTTTTTTTTTTTTTTGTTTTGCCTGCAAAGCCTGTAACTGTCCAATCTGAACCTTAATTATCAGTTTCTACTCAAAGCAAAGCAGCAATGGCAAAATAGACAAACAAGGTTACCTAGTAAAAACCTTCCATTTGGACAGGATCTGCACTGTCCGAACTCCAATTCACTTCCCACATTACAATGCCTTATTGTGAAGATCATGTGACGGGCAGTGAAGTTCATATGATGACTAAGTAGTAGTACTAAATTGTACAGATAGCAGCTAGGATTGTCAGTCCCGAAGATGCACACACTTTCCTGCAACACCCTCTCCCTTATGAATTCTTGATAATAATATTAATAAAATCTTGGACCACCCTATGTGTTTCCAGTACAACCCAAAAAAACTTTTTAACAGCATAGTAGTAGTGAATTTGTAGAGTGGTAGTGTGGTCCAGAATTAGGGTCTGCCTTAATCACTCACAGTAGCTGGCAAAAAATTTATACATTTAAGTAGCCAAGAACAAAACAAGAAGAGGATGCCCATTGCCCTTGGATTTGGATCAGATGCACCCCCACAAGAGTGGTCCTACCTTTTGCACTACGAGAAAATTAACAAAAAAAAAAAGAAATTTCTTGCTGCCATCAGATTGGGGATCAGATGCACCCCCACAAATGGTGGTCCTCTTTGTACACACAATGGAACCACAAAATCATGCAAAATATGCACTTCCCTTTGGGTTTTACTTAGCTTCCAGCTGAGAGATATCTGTTAGCAGAGATCTTTCATCAGAAATTCGGATCCCAATGTAAGGCCCTGTGCCATTGTCCTAACAGCAGAAATGGTTGGAGCAATAACAACACAGATCACAATCATATTTCAATGTAATGTATTTTCCGTTCGAATTAACTAGTGTGCATTACTATTCCCTCCCACCAGTGTCTTGCTCCTCTTTGAGATGTCTTTTTTAAGCTTTTAAGCATGTCAATGAATATGTATACATACTCCATGTACCATACACAAATGTACATAAAGTGTGTACGATTATGCAGACATGTCACTGTTGTACATGTAAGTAAGGTCCAATTATTATATTCAAGGGGATAATTTTTTTGCTTCTCGCATCAAGAATCATATTTAGTCGTCGATTGATGCCAATATATGCTAAATGGCCAAGATTTGTGACGAACAGGAAAATAAGTATCATCGATTCATTAAAATGGACAGGTCGATCGTGACAACTGGAAAAGTGTAGCATGTTTGGTTGGTTGGAGATAATATCGTCCAAAAGATAAACAAAAGAAAATTCGAGGGATGGGAAATTGCCTGATGAATATATACTTTTACTGAGGATTTTTTTTTTAAAAAAAAAAATACACAAGGAAGAGGACAGTGGCTAAAATTGAGCAGTACAAACACTAAAACTCTGGAAGAGAGACATTGATGCAAACAATTCGTGGTACATATAAATCCAGCAATCCATTATACAATCTTAAAATCAATCAATGGCTGGCTACTAGATAGCCGCAAATTAAAGGAGAAAAGGAAAACATGAGATAAAGATGCACTCCCCAATTCCCTGTCGTGACAAATTCAATTAGTTGCCTCACAAGTTTACTCAGGAAAGGAAAACAATATGGAGTTGAAAAAGGGTAGTATAAAAGTGGAAGGTGGTGGTGGGTGTATGTATATATTCGAAATTTCAAGAAATAAACACAATTCTGAGTGAGGGAGGAATGCAGCCATCAAAGACCCACCTAGGCAGCTTGTTTGGTGGAGAAGTGTCTACTGTCAGCAGCACCTCCACAACCTTTTTAAAGTACTCCGATTTCAAGGTGTATGCATATATATCCAGCTGCCGTACTACTACTATGGATTGATGAGACCCATCAGCACAAATATCAATATCAATATCATAATCATCTTATGTCCTCTGCTTTGCCTGCTCAGCTGCCTCTGATCTTCCGGGTTTTTTTCCTTTTTTTATAATTCGGAAATTTTGTCCTTAATTTCCAAGATGGGTAAACAACTCTATGATTAACAGTTGTACATTGGTTAGATATCCGTATCCAATTAGGAGACTCAAAAGCTATTAATATCCTTTTCTTTTGGCCGAGTATTAATATCCATTTTTGGATGAGCTTAGTTGTAATGAGATTAATATCATTACGTATTTCTATTTTCAGTTGATAGGAGTAAGCTCATCAAAATTGATATCTCTTGTATAGTAGCGAAGGAGTGACATCATATATATTGACCCAAAAGATAATTGGAGAAGCTTCTTTTTTTTTTTTCCACATTGAAGAAAAGAAAAAGTTTCCAGTGTTGCACTTGCACCAGAAAATAGTAATCAATGGGAGCTCCATGATGTATCTTCTGTAATTGTAGCAAAATTCCTTTTCTTTGGGAAAATACAATGAGAAATGATCACTGTATCATTTTTTTTATATTTAAAGCTTTGTCCTGTTAATTGGCCGAGGAAAAGAAGACATCTACATATAATCCCAAAATGACTACCAAATAGTTAAAAACTTTCTCATGTTCCAGCACAATCCTCTCAGAAATAGGGTAAATAAAGTCCCAGTAAGGATATAATGAAAGAATGCAAGTCTCTCGATGGGTTTATAGGTTTGAGTATGCTAACTCCATGCCAATTTTAGGGAGGTGTTACATAGGCTTGTTTTATTTGCAATAAAGGACAGTATGGCCAACATGTTTGTCATCTTGTTACAAAAAAACCAACGACATTTATTATGGGTGACCACAGTTTTTACTATATAGGCATTTTTGTCCTAGACATTACTAGCGATATAATGGGATTGCGAATTAAGCACATGAAACATTCTATAAAATACGTATAGGTTTTGGCTTTATGAACATCATTGAGGGAATGATTGAGACAATTAAAGATGGAAGAGTAACATCATTTAAGAATCTTATATATTGCGATGTTTTTGAGTATGGTACGCATACGTAGTTAATTATCCAGCTAATTGAATATTTTCACATGTCTGTTTCATTGAACTGTGAAGAGTGCTTCATCTTTGTTTCTTAAATAGTACTAGTTAGGAAGAGTTTTATAGATACAAGAGATTTCTTCTTGGTTTTCATTAGCAACCTACCAACTTCGAAAGTTTCGTATACATACTTAAGTTTTCAATTGTGTTTAATGTTTTAAGGGACCACAACCATGTGTGTAATCAATCAAATTTTAACAGTTGGGCAATTCAATCATTTTCCATAAAACTGATGGTTGAATAAAGTCGTTACCGTTCAAATTCAGAAAATCATCACCTTCATCAAAGCTAATCCAATAAATTGTAGTTGATTATAATAGTATCAAATTAAGGATGCACACCTATGTAAAATGAGTTCACCAATTGTCGGCAATAAATTACGCACCGATCACTCAAGGGACTTGGAATTAATTGAATAATAGTATATGATCGAAAATCTGCATCATTAATTTTCAAAATTGTCACCTACTTGAACCTTATTTAATCATGTCGGCAACCGATTCCTGAACTAATTTATAGAGCAAGTTCGCCATATAATCCCATACATGAAGTCGTTTAATAATTATATATATGGACACAAATGGAGAGGTGCATCCTCTCTAACCCTAAACCACCTTACTTTTTATCCAATTCTGGGGGATGAAGCACCAAACTGAAGGGATAAAAATTTATATGTTTAATGGAAAATATAGTTTGACATTACGTAACAAGGATTGTGGGGGCCCACGACTTCCAAACTCCTTATAGGTTCGTGGTTTCTCAAAATCAAAAAAACAAGTCAACCATTACAAGAATCTGGTTTACTCAAAATTAAATAAAAATCAATAAAAATGCTTTCTCGTTTGCTCAAAATTACAAGAATCTGGTGCTGTTTCTCAACAACGAGAACAAAACACCAATGATACCATGAACAATAATAGACTTGAATTATTTAACACACACACAGAATCTTGCGTGGGCGTGTGTGTTTTCCAGAGAATGATTTGTTGCTTAAGAAACAGGCAACCTCATGTTGATAAAATTTATGTCCACTTACTAGTTGTATATAGTATATTAACAACTCATACCCATGACAGATACATATGGCAGCTATAGTCCCAAACATATGTATAGAAAACAAACCCCCCCTCTCCTCCACATACGTACACATTAATTGATGTAAAATGGGGATGTGCAAAGTAGTTTGCTTTCCTCTACCCCTCGAATGTTGTATGTTGGTACACCAACTTTTGCCAATTTTGTACCAAAGCCATCTCTTTAACAGGTTGCACCACATGGCATTCATGTGCTGCTCCATGCCAAAGACTTGTAATCATAGTTATTAAACCCGGCCCGGCCCGGCCGGTTCGACCGGTTGAACCGTGACCCACAGCCTATTCTGGGTTTTTTATCTCTTTGGACCGCTTATGTAATTGACCCAGAAAAACTCGGCTGACCCGGCCGGTTTTCACTGACCCGGAAGAACCGTCAAAAAACCCGGGGCTCGGAGCGGGTCACGTTTGTACTATAAAATGGCAAAAAAAAAAGCCATCTTCCCCCAATTTTTCCCGATTTTTCTTTCCTCCTAACCTAATTTGAGAGAGATGCAGATAAAGAAAGAAAAACTTCAGCCCTTCACAACTACACCCAAATTGCTTCCTAGATCCTAATACACAAAAACAAAGAAAAGCTCTCTTCTCTTCCCAAGTAGCCATCGTCATCTTCTCAGTCTCCTCTGGTATGTTTTTTTTTCTTCTTTTGAGAAAGGCTTTACCCAAAAACTTGTTTGATTTTTTTGTTTCAGAGAAATATATGTTGCCCTATGCATAAAAATTTACGATTCAAATAAAACAATTACTTCTCTTCCCTGTCTTTGGTTGATAATGATATGTGCTTATGAATTTGGGTGGGAAGTGGGTACCCCGTTGACAGCTACCTTTTTTTGGTTTCTTTATTTTTGATTCATTGAAAGCGGGCAAGAAGAAGCAATTAAATTGATGATATGGAACAATCATGGCCCCACTTTTAGCTTGAGGTTTTCTTCTACTTTCATCTTTATTTTGTATGATACTGTCATAATGCTCATCATTCTGTTTGCCATACTAATCCCAGAGCAAACTATGCGATTTGTAGTAAGTAATACAATGCTCATCATTCTGTTTGCCATACTAATCCCAGAGCAAACTATGCGATTTGTAGTAAGTAATAGTTGGGTAGTATATCTGTCATCAATTTGTTTATTTATACTGGGATGGATATGGGTTTCTATCTGCAAATTTGGGTTGGATATGGGTTTCTATATTCGCAGGTTTTTTATGCTAATTTGAAATTGATAATATGGTTTTTTTGATATCTTGTACACGTGATGAGTTTGTAAGTAAAATGGACTGATTTCTTTTATTTGTTTGCAATTTTGCTTGTATTTATTAGAATCTGATTTGCTCTCTTCTTTTTTTAGATTGAATAAAAGCATGTCAACTAGTAATCCAACAATAGATACACCTACCTCTAATTCTGCAGAGAATACTGTACCTGAATGTCCATCCCAGACCTCTACTACAAGAGGAAAAACTGATGCAGCATGGGTATATTGTAGGGAAATTGATGAAGCAGTTAGCAAAGGCAATAGGAAGAAGATAAAATGCTTATATTGTGATAAAGTGTTTGCTGGTGGTGGCATTAACCGATTTAAGCATTTAGCATGAATGATAATTGGGTTCTAGTGGAAGAGCCTACAGATTTAACAAACGAGGAAGTGGAGACTTTCCGAAGGGACTTGGCTTCATGTACAATTGCAGTTGCTCCAAATGATGGTAATTAATCTAATGTCTTCCATTATTTGTTACTGTTTATTTGGTTATCAACCAACTATATATAGATGAATGATTTAAATTTTTGGATTCATAGTTGAATTAAATTTGGAGGGTCTTGGAGTTGAAGCTGATAACGATGAAGGAGATGCCACTGATGCTGAATTTGGTGGAGCTGGACATGATAATATATTTGGAGGAGGAGACACTAATGCTGAATTTGGTGGAGCTGGACATGATGATATATTTGGAGGAGGAGGAGGCACTAACCAAGGCCAAGAGAATTTATTTAGTAATCCTCCAGAAAAATACCAACTCACTGTTTGGCCTCCCTAGATGGTAGAAATTTTAAGAAAACTATTTTTTCTATGAATTTATATTAATATTTAACTTTGATAACATGTATTGTTACCTATTGAGTTACGGATGATTGCATTTCATAACTTCTATGTTATTTTGTTTGGAGCTTGGATGATTACTTATTGTCTTATTTAATGGTAACTTTACGTAAATTGATAAAATATATGAATAATTAATTTTTTTATTAAGTATTTATCACCCCGGGTCAATTAAAATGAACCTCCCGGTTCAACTAATTGAACCTCCGGTCCGACCAGTGAACCATGACCCATGGCTATTTCTGGGTTTGTGTCCGGGCCGGGTCTGATAACTATGCTTGTAATACAAATATTCTCTGCTCACGTTCACATAAATCATGGAAAGCTGTTTTTTAACACTTGATCAAAAACTTCATTTTTTTTTTAGCTTTTTAATTTTTTTTCCTGCTTATTATGGACGCGAAAGTATAATGCTCATGCATGACGACTTTGACAAACCCTTGTGACTTGATATCTGCTTAATTATTTGCTTTCATTTGCTGAGGTAAGCTATAACCCCCCCCCCCCTATCTTTTCATTAGTTAAGCTCTGTCGGCCATTTAAACTTTTGTCAAATTTCATTTTCCTTTTGAGCAAGATTGATGCGCTTCAAAAATCAAATCACTAGAACTTCCAACAGGAATGAGAAATTTTTTGTCCGCTACATGCCTACATGTCTAATTTGTAAACGTGTAACAATAATAATCATGGTCCATGTATATCTCCACCAATGCCTAGTACTGAGTGTTATTACTTTTAACTAAATTACAGGAAGAAGTCTTGCCATCAATTATTGCTAAACCTACGTGCAGCTTCGAATACATACCACGGATTTAACAGAGGCGTGTCTCTTAGTGAGCGTGACCCCTGTACTCACACCACGACCACAGAAAGTTAAAGAACAGGTGTACATATATAAGTAACTCAAACATTGTATAATTAGTGTCTACTTGTCCTAACTCAGGTTAACATTGTAACGTTTCTATATGGCATCCGTACATTCGATGCATGTCCATAGCTTGGCCCTTCCAGACAAAAAAAAGTAACAAAGCGTCTCTTTTACATTAAGATATTGACCAAAACGCTTTCCAGATGTAATAATTTGGTCGGCTTATAGTCAGATTAGAAAGAGTTAAAAGAAAATTAATCAGATGTTTCTTTTATATAAAAGAATTTATCAAAGATGTTTTACAATCATACCTGTTAAAGTGAATTGTTCGATCATCTGAATACACAGGCAAGACAACATTTGCTTTTCTCCCAATTTTTTCCCTCTTTTTTTTTGACTTTTTACGGTTTGTATGGCGGTATTGAAGACATAAGCCTATTAAAGTTGACTTGATTACTACCTAATTACCGTCTATTTTGGCTCCTAATGTTCCCTATTGTCGCAGTTATAGGTTGTCTTTTGGTAGGGCACTGAATGAGATGTTCGAACAATAACCAAAAAAATTCATAAATGCTTCTATATATTGATAAATTCTCATAGAAAAATGATTTAAAATAGCCTGTGGTTCATTAATCCCATTTTGTAAAATTAATTCTATGAGTATTTGTTAATTCGTGCATGGTCTCCATTTCCAAAGCATTTGGCATATATATATGTATATGTTCTTTACAAACACTATTAACAAATGCCACTGATTTTAGGATACATCGTGCAAATACTGAAAGTATGTTATGCACAGAATGGTGTCTAAATCATAGAGGATTCAATGGACGGCTATGGAGTTATACGAAAATAGCAACACTTATCTATTTCAAGTTTAACGAAACAAATTGAGTGCTCGAGTTAGGCACAGTATCAATACATAGAAGAAAAGTGCTTAAGTTTGGCACATAATGATGTTACTTTTAGACTTTATCCACCAAAGACAAACACTACTTAATTATGTTTAAATTGACTACCAATTCTATTTCCCGTTCAATCAACCCGATCATCTATGAATAGTTCCCAGATCCCACCCCTTTTCACCTCCTAGGTGTGTTATATATATATATATATATATCCTACAATCAGGAACCCTGGAAAATTAAACAAATCAATTACTCACAGAATATTGGATCGAATACTTTGCGTTGGAGACCATTTTTTCCATTTTTTTTGAGGTATAAGGAAACCGAAAGTTGTATATATATATATATATATATATATATATATATATATATATATATATATCCTACAATCAGGAACCCTGGAAAATTAAACAAATCAATTACTCACAGAATATTGGATCGAATACTTTGCGTTGGAGACCATTTTTTCCATTTTTTTTGAGGTATAAGGAAACCGAAAGTTGTAGATTAAGCAGGAATTTAGAACAAATGCAAGCAAAAAAAGCTGCATATATATATATATATATATATATGTATGTGTAGCTTAGTTTATAAATATGTATATCTGATTGACTCCTTATGCTAGAAGAATGTCAATTTAAGAACCATGATATATACGTACCTTCAAAAGTATAACATAAAAAAGAGTATAAAATCACTGTATAAGGGTACAGATTCGCGGTTATATGATTTGTAAGTCTTAATTATTTGAGTTGGCATATATCCAGTCAAAAACATCTCTCCCATTATCCTATCCTCAACGAATCATCCTCTTCTAATCAGTCATCCCATCTGCACCTTCCAAACTGGCAAGACATCAGAAATCCTTAATTTAATCCCAAATTCAATGACAATCCAGTCAATTATTAAGAATATGCCACATTTAAAAACAATATTGCCAGGTCCCAGTTATATGATAGGGCATGAAAATAATTAACTGAGACAATTTGATAGGCATATGCAGAATAACCCATGCCCTGTATTAAAGTCGTCAGAAATCCTTCATTATCAAAAAATAAAAAGAAAAGAAAAAAGTTCTTTAGAAAGTACCTTGGCCTGTCAATAGGGACAGCATAAATATACAGGAAAGGAAAAAAATGCTCTGTATATAACGTTGGATTTGGCAATACAAAAAGCAGCCCATGTCGTTGTTAGGGCAAAAGGTGGTGACAAATGTGAGTATGTGACATTGATCAAATCCTCTAAAAGTCTAAACCCCAAGAACGAATTATAATGGAATAGAAAGAACAAAGTAGTTCCAGACAACCATTAACTGTCACTGGTTCTGTCGGCCTTGGACTGTTAATTGCCCGAATTGGGACGGTTGTCCTTTCTTCTACCTATTGTCCTTGCCCATTTTCAAAACAAGATTCCCAAAATTATATGATTAAAACGATAATAATGCCTCTCGTAATTACAGTTATACGTAGATTTGAAGGCTAGTAATCTAAAGCTTTGTATGACATTATGTAGGCATAGTCACGGGCTGTAATCATCATCAGTGACCTAATAATCCTTGCCTTGAACGTTTCATGAATAATAAAAATAATTAAGGCCGATTTAACAACTCCAAGAAAAGATTCACCTAATCGTTGTACAAAGAATATAGTTGCATCGAATATGGCTAGAAAATTAATTACTTACTAGTCATATTGTTTACTCATTGAACTGGGTCTTCGCCATGTAACTTGCATCACATGCTTGTTAAAGTTAATTAAACTTACTATAATGAATAAAAAAAGGGTCGGTCCACGGGAGATTATAAGTCAAGATTTTGACGTTTGACCCCCACAATTAGAAAGTGGATAGCAAAGCTATTCTGACTGTTAATGGTTGAACACATAATTAAAGGAAAAGAAAGCCAAAATTAATGTTTGCATAGAGTTAATTTTATTCGTAGAACCAGATGTTGGTCTAAACAACGACCAACCCTTTCCACCAATGATTGATGCCAGTGCAATTTTTTTATCACCAAAGAGTGAATAAGTTATTCCCTATAGTATCTGGTGGACCAATGGCTTATATTTATTATTGTCGAGGACCTGTGGAAAATCAATTTACCCATATTCAATTTGCATTAAAAAGGAAGCATTACCCTTTTATTTATTCCATTGGGTATCCAAAGTATTGCCCTTCATTAACTTTGATCCCACCCTAGTAGCATACTTTATTATGGTTGGTAGATGAGTTTCCTAACAACAATTTCTTTCATGTACACGAAGATTCAAAACTTTTTACACATATCAATAAGAGATTAAGCTGAAATATTACCTTTTGATAAAGAAACATTACATTCATTTTGAAAAAAATAAATAAAGGGTAACAGAAAAGAAAACTATGGTCACTTTAGTTTAACGGCCAGAGAGTTGCATGGTCACTTTTAGGTAAATATTGACAAAATAAAGCATTATGTGGCTTTTCTTCTTACAGAAATGTTGTGTGGCTTGTAAACCTACAACCGGATACATGGAAGATGATCTATTTTTGGATTCGGTAAGCTGAACTAGAAATACTTCCACATAAACGATAAAATTAATAATTGTCTCTTGAAGATGTCTCCCTAAAAATGGGAACAAAAATTTTTAAAAAATATTTAACCTTCGTTTTTTTAACTTAGAGAAGTTACCCAAAGGCAATGATGTAAATAACTTCGCACGCCCTTCCTGCTAAAAGAGCAAGACGTACAATTACTCCCCATTGTTTAATCTTTTCTCCCCTCTTAAGTCTTACCCTATCTTCAAAATTCCTGAATAAATCGTTGTGCTAAAGATTTACAATATTTATGAACCAAAAAAAAAATAGATTTACAATTTCTATGCAGTAAAATTCCATTGATTGCAAAACCACATGTCCGCCAATCTGCAGTAAAGATTACACTGGGCACGCAATTTAAGCTTAACTGCTTAAGCACACTTCCATCACTAATAAGATAGTACTACCAAATAAAACCTATAAGGCTATAACTACAAATAAGCAAAATATGACGTGGTGGCTCCAATAAACTTCGAATGACAAAACTTCATTAATTAGGGTGTTTTAAAACGTACTTCCAATCATCTAGATTTTTAAGGATGCGTTGAAATAATATCTTATATATGCACGCTTTTACCATAAAAAATATCTTATGGCACGCTGATACTAATTAAAGTATTAACATTAAATATTTAGAGCAAAAATAGAAAAAAAAAGAAAGCTATGTAACCGAAGAATTAACTGCTTAGGCAGTAAAAAAAGTTGGCCAGGGTTCTTTTTTAGTCACAGGGGAATTGAAATTAAGAAGGCTCATGTGTTTTAATTTAGGAATGCAAAGAAAGGAACAGAGAGAGAGAGAGAGAGAGAGAGAGGGGGAGGGAGAGGCAATCTCGTTTCTCGGGCCATCCGTTCACGACTATCAAGGAAATTTATCCCATTTCCTGTTTTACCCTTTGAGTTTATTAATTGACACACTAATTTACTTTTGTTTTTCCCCTGCTTTTGTTGATTTTGTTTTTTTTTTTAATTTAATGAAATGTTTTTTAAATATCCGGTTCTGTTAGTTTATTATGGTGTGTCTGCCTCCTCTGCCTTCGAGAGAGAGAGAGAGACAGAGACTCCAAAAAGCTCACAAATTTTGATGGATGCTTCGATCTATTCTCTCTTCAGTCTCAGAGAAATCTCTTAGAAATCATACCCATGTAAGCAATCCATTTTTTTTCCCTTTAATTTTTAGTGCCATTTTTCTCTTTTTTGGTAAGAAGGGTGGGCTTTCTTCGTCTTCTCTTGCAAAATCAATTAAAGAACGTGTTTTTATCCACAACCCATCTGATCCTCTTCTTTCTCTCGCCGGATTTTCATTTCTGGGTGGTGGGTTTTTGTTTAGGGGACCCTTGGTTTGTGGCAAAATTTTGGGTTCATTTCACGTGTTTTTCTTTTTTCCAGGAAAATATCGACACGGATTTTTATCAAGTTAGTTTTTTGAATTCTTTTTTCAAAAAAGGTTCTCACATTTGGATATTTGTATTATTAAAGTTTGAAACTTTTTGTTTATTAGAGGGGGTCAGGTTCAATGGGTTTGAATTGGGATCCCTGTTGGATCTCTTGGTTTTTGGTTCGGTGTTGTTATTGTCATTGTTGTTTCATTTATTAAATGTTTCTTCTGTTTGGTGACTGATCTTGGATTTTGTGTTTTCTTTGTGTTTTCTGTTTTTTTAGTTCTTTGGGATTGCTTGTGTTGAAGGGAATAGAGGTTTAGGCACATTTGCTTGAGCTTTTAAAATTGGTTCCTTGAGGTGAGGTTTCATGGGTTGAACTCAAAGAATAATGGATAGTTTCAGTGAAGGAGAAGAATACCGATTTTTCGATGCCCCTGAGGACGTTGCATCAATTCCTGATGCTAAGTCTGATTACATTGAGATATCTGATTCCCATTCTTCTTATGGTGACTCCATTCCCAATAGCCCTCATCATTCCCTCTGGGTTAAGAGCCCAAGAAGCGTGAAGGAGCGGAGAGGGAAGTTTTTGAGTTGGATGGGGTTTGGTGTAGATAACAAAACACATGGAAATTGTTTGGAAGTGTATAGTGGTGTAGTTGATCGAATTACGGAGAGCAGTGGGGCTGTGTTGAGGAGGTCAAGTTTCGAAGGTGAGTTTTGCTCAACCAGGTCCTCACTCTCTTGCTGGTCTAGTGACGCCAGTTTGGTAGAGCAGGTGGGTTCTAAGGGGGCTTTTGTATGCCGAGAGGGGAATTTAGGTGGGGGAATGGTGCATAATGTGGATGAAGTGGAGCTTGATGGAAGGATGACTGGAGGCTGTGGAATGGGCTCTCAGAAATCTGCAACTGCTGAAGAATCTGAAACTGCTTCTGGGTCATCCCCCTCATTTCAACAACTTCTACGGATTGCGAGTGTTGAATCAAATAACTCGGTCTCTAGCCCAAAGAAAGTTAAGAAGGGATGGTTGGGTAGACTACGCTCCATACCATGTGTAGTGGATTGGCAAAAGGAAGCTTTAAAGTCGAGGTTTGGTGATGATGATGCGCCTCTGCAGTATAGGGTGCAGAGGGTTAAAGTCCGCCGGTGTGGGAAACGGACAAAGGAACTTTCTGCTCTTTACAGGGTGCAAGATATCCAGGCGCACAAGGGTTCGATTTTAGCTATGAAATTTAGCCCTGATGGACAGTACCTTGCAAGTGCTGGTGAAGATGGAATTCTGCGTGTGTGGCAAGTCGTGGAGGATGAAAGATCAAATGAACTTGACACCCCAGAAATAGATCCATCCTGCATATACTTCACTGTGAATCATCTATCTGAATTGAAACCTCTCTATGTTGATAAAGAAAAAACTGCCAAATTGAGAAGCCTGAGGAAAACATCAGACTCTGCCTGTATCATATTCCCTCCTAAAGTTTTTCGGATTTTGGAGAAACCACTGCATGAGTTCAGTGGTCACAAGGGAGAAATCTTGGATCTTTCCTGGTCAAAGAATAATGTAAGTTACTTTCTAAGATTATTCCGTTCCAGCACAAAAAAGGGGAAAAATTTAGTACTAACATAATTTGTTGATTCTTCTTGCAGCATCTGTTGTCAGCTTCAGATGACAAAACTGTTCGTCTATGGCAAGTAGGGTTGGATCATTGTCTTAAAGTCTTTGCACATAGTAATTATGGTGCGTACTGATTTGGAATTCTTCCCAATTTGAGAATGTGTTTAGTTGAGTTATTTGCTGAGGTGTTGTCTTTGAATGGAGCATATTTTCATCTTTTGTAGATTGCCTTTTGATAAACAACTTTCTCTGAATTTTCTTCTGTTGATTGTTATGAAATGCAGTAACCTGCGTTCAGTTTAACCCCGTGGATGACAATCACTTCATGAGTGGTTCAATAGATGGAAAAGTTCGCATCTGGGCAATTTCTAGTTGCCAAGTTGTTGATTGGACTGATGTAAAAGACATAGTTACTGCGGTGTGCTACCGTCCGGATGGGCAGGTTTGACATTCTTTTTTGCTCTATTATTTTGTGGAAATATCAGAATGTATGTGTCCACTTGAGTCTGATAGAAAGTTTATTTCTTTTTGTGAAGGGAGGAGTTGTTGGCTCCATGTCCGGCAATTGTCGCTTCTATAATATGTCAGGTATGCTTATTGAAACAAGCAGCGATCTCCACTTGCTTTAGGACATTGATATGCTTAAATTCTTCTTTTATTTGCATCTTTTCTCCATAGTTTGTTTTGAAAATTCAGTGTATTGTCAAGCGAAATCTTTGCCTGTGGAATTATACTATGTTATCATCATCCTTCAAACTTGTGCTGATTGTTGTTTTGGAAGTGATTTTAATTGTTTTGCAGCTTGAAATTTACTTCGCTAACTTTTACTTTACCAATAAAGAACCTGGGTATTTTGTCAACTTTGCTACTCTTAACTGTATAATTTTCCTTCAACCAATCTTATCGAGTTAGATGAAAGTAGATTAAGTACTTGCATTTGTCTTTTGTCTGGAAACAATACACATTGTATTTGGTTTTACAGTGGAGGCACAGTTTAAATCTAGTTTCGTCATGGATTAAGCCTCCGGTTAGATAAGACTTAAAGAATACATATGTTATCAAGTAACGGGATTCTGTTTTCTTTTGTTCAGACTGTCACTTACAACTGGATGCCCAGATTTGCCTCCATGGTAAAAAGAAATCACCATGCAGGAGGATTACTGGCTTGCAGGTAATTTTATTTGTTGTGATCCAGTGTTCTTCTTGTTGCTTTGGGTCCATAGATGTTATGCAGAGCCTTACCTTGCTACATGTCTTTAACTCCAGTTTTCTCCACAAGACTCGACCAAAGTAATGGTGACTTGTGCTGATTCACAAGTTAGAATTCTTCAAGGGATTAATGTTATTGGAAAATACAAGGGTATATGCCCAATCCTTTGTCTCCTTTTTATTTTTGTCAGACTTGTTTGGGATCTCAAAACTTTTTTTTAGCAGCAATGTGAATGCTAATGTTGCGGAACTCTCGGGTTGGCAACATTTTGGTTTTGGACTTCTCTGGGTTTTGAACATGTTCTTTAAATCCAAGTGGTCTGACAGGCTTTAGTTTTTCATTTTCTTTACTTTACTTTTGGATACAACATGCTAAGTCGTCTTTTTGATTCTTGTCAGCCCTTGGAAATGCTGCAAACCAGTTATCCGCTTGTTTTACTTCAGACGGAAAGCATATCATCTCGGCTTCTGAGGATTCCAGTGTATCTTTTTGGAATTGTGTTACTGCAGAGCCTACAACGTTGCAAGCAAAAAACTTGAGATCTTGCGAGCGTTTTTCCACAAATGCGTCCATTGCGCTACCTTGGGGTGGCTTGAAACGTGGGGATTCAGAAAATGGATGGGGCTTTCGTGTCTCGAACAATTGTCTTCCAGAAATTCTGCCACTTTCTTCTCCTGCTTGTTTTTCTCTAAGCCCAGAGTATTTCTTAGAGTCCTTTCCCAAGGGCTCTGCTACTTGGCCGGAGGAAAAGCTCCCTCCCTCAAGCCCATCATACTCATCATCAGCAATGCACAAATCCCGGTACAAGTTTCTCAAAGCTTCGTGTCGGAGCACAGCCAGTTCTCATGCATGGGGCCTTGTCATTGTGACTGCAGGATGGGATGGAAGAATTAGATCATTCCACAATTATGGGCTGCCAGTATCAGAGTGAAATTTTGGTCATTAGCTATGCGTCAGATGATCAGGATTCATACTTTTGGTTTGGAATATTTGGTATCCCTCTGATGGATAACATGGTTCCAACCTGCATCATATCATGTGGACTACTAAGAAATGTTAAGCCGGCAGCATCGATAGCCGTCGCATGTTCATGTTTGAATGATGCATGTGGTTTAGGTTGTTGTTTGAGAATTTGTGGTGGATCCCTCCGAAGATATCAGAAGTTTACTGAGAAGGGGGTTTGACAAGACAAGTGGCGCCAGTTCAGTGGTTCCAATGTAATCCAGCATGAGATCAGCAAGTGGCTCAGGCTAGCTTATAAGGATATCTGGCTTAATTATACAATTAGTTAATATCTTGCACGAGTAACTTGTCTGCCAGCCCAGAAAAAGATATGCAAGTCATGTGTTATGAAAGACCAGTGCGATGTATACTCCCCTATATAATGGAGGAGCCCGTGGGACCTTCGTAGAACCTATATCCTTGGCTTTGCTAAAATGGGAGGAGGGCATCCAGAGCTGGTGGTTCGAGTTTGTTTGGGGAGAAAGTTGGTGGGGAACTCTACCATTATTATTTGTTGGCTAATTGGAATGATTGGATTTTTTGTCTGCCATTTTAGTCCTCATGGTAGGGTCGAGTTCACCTGGGCTTGGCGGTGGGGTTGTATTCAGCTTCATTTTCTGCTGGATGGATTTTTCTGCTGGCGCTGTGCTTCAGGTCGCAGCTTATCCTTGTTTTGTTTGGCAGAGGAGATGTCCATCCGAGAGCTTCTGATTTTTGTTGATGGCACCGGCGGGCAGTTGACTAACCTTTGATTATTGCTTGAGTGCTGATGGTCCCTTTTTGTCCTGCTAACATAGTTTTGTACATCCAGTGTCCTAAAATTTATTCTAACACTGCTCCCGCTGGTTTCCAGTTCTTAGTTTTTCTCCATACCTTTTCCTTCTATCACTTTTTAGAAGGAATGCCTTACACCAGTTGTAGTAGTGTAAAGCCCTTCAGATGTATTTTTCTTTGTATAGGCCTCGGGCAATTGGCCAGGAAATGAAAAAAGAAAAAGGAAGAAAGATTCTCCATTGAGCATACATAGTTTTTTTGAACGGTTACCGCTATTAAATTGTTTGACAAGAACCATATAGTAACTGCAGCGAACAATTCCTCTTCAACTATGATTCCACTGCAAGATTAAGCTAAATATTATGGCTATTTCTTTTTATCACAGCGTAGCTAATGTGAGGTTCCTTGTTGCCATGTCCTTTTGGCACCTGTAGTAATATTTGGTAGCTAAGCTATTGTTTTCTTACAGATTATTTCACCACCACAAAGTCCCAATGAAGTGTTGCTCTTCAACTATGATTCCTATGGGAATATTAAGCTTGTTATATGGCAATGCCTTTTTGAGTTAAAAAAAGTGGCCATTTCCTTTGGCAACTGTAGTAACATTCGGTAGATAAGCTATTGTTTTCTGAAGACTAGTTCATCGCCAGCACAAAGGCGCAAAATCTTCTTCATTTGTTGGTTTTATTTGGTAAACCAATATGGAGCCATCCCGAGTCAGGTGACACCTGTGACAATTATTGGAGTAATGCATATTATTCAACAAAACTTGGTGTCTAGTTACTGTTTTGCATCTGTTTTGGTGATACTCTGCCTTTAAATTATCACAAGATGATGTATAGACAGCAACAATAACAGGAAGTGGACAGGTATTTCCAAGGGTTGGCAATGGCATCATCAACAAAATAGCGAAAGATGATTAAAGAAGGAATAAGTTTGTTCCTGTAGCTTGTGGCGAAATTATCAAGGATCCTTGGATTCCTATGAGCGTAAGTGCTGTGGATGATGCAAAAAAATTCAAAAGATTAAACAACCGCAAGCTGGATTACATATCAAAGCAAGGATCTTTTTTGCAGAAAAAGACAGCACATAGAGGCTACTTGGATGGTACTACATAGATAGAATCATGGAATTAATGCGATAATGGGCCTCACACTAAACGCTTCCTGGCCAATAATTAAGACTTTTTATGACGTGTGTCCATGTTCCATTATTAGATGACAAAGAACATAATGATTCATTCGGGGGACAAAGCTAAGCATTCTTAGGCTTTGCTTTGCACCTAATTCGACATCCTTCATTTGGGGAGTTAAGGTGGAACTTTATAAAATTTTATTTCTATAGTTCACATTGTTCTTGTCATTTAACTAATCATTTTCCGTATTAGCTTTGGTAAAACTTTGGTAACAGATCCAAGCACAAGCCCCCGACAAAGAAACAAACTACATTTGTAAACAGCACTACTGTTCCAAGGTTTTAGCTTCAACGGTGCTTGATGAAACTGGTTAGATTACCTGTTCTGTGTTTTTATGCCCCCAAATAAACCAGGCTTTTCCAGGTGGATGCACCTCCTTTGGAACAAAAAGATTCCCCTCCTCTGTGGAAGTATGCTCTTAAGACAATCTCCAAATTCGCAAAGAAATTTAAAATAGAAAAGACAAAAAAAGAAAGAATAAATCGCTGCCTAGAACCAATTATTAGTTTCATTCTTTTGTACGTCAGTAATATGAAATGGAAAATTTTATTATGGCTACATCAATGAATACAGAAACAAATTGATGTTTGTGCTAGTTCTCTTAACTAGTTCAGGTGATAGTGAAGATATGCAGGCCACCCAATAGGGGACATTTAGCATTTTTTTTAACTGGAATATTTTCCATAAACTGATAAGAGTTCAGGTAATAAAATTGAGGAAGGCCAGCATCACCTTTTTTTTTTTTTTAATTAAGAGATGCCATGCTGGATGAAGACAAGATTATAAAACACAAGGCATGATATTAGTTTGCTTGTTAATCTACTTTGAGGGGGTTTACCTCAGTCGTTTTAGTTTTTTTTTTAAAGCTATTTTGAGAGTTTGAATATCAAGAAACTAGGATAAGAAGGTAACGATTATTGGGACTTCTTGACGGGCTTGACGGGCTTTTCAATATCATGGAGAGGGAATTCTCCAACATAATGGAAGCAATGATTTTGTTTGAAAGAATGGAAATTTAGTTTTAATGTCGCGCTTTCTTAAGTTCAATGAGCCGGTTTTGTATGTTTTCTTGTCTACGGGAAAAGGGCCGTTTACTGGAGTCCAGTTGCATGTGGGTTTGGTGGTCAGCCCACACACCACATCATCTAGGATTCTGCTTTCCTTTTTAGGTTATAATCTGCATAGGCTAAGGAGGACAAGGGTAACCAATGAGGGGTTGATTTAAGTGGTAAGCGACTTATTCTGCTGGAGCAGGTAACGGGTTCGAGTCCTCGTGGATGCAGAAAATCTCTATTGGGAGACTTACCCACCATAGCCAGCGACGGGCGTCTAGTCCGGATAACCTAACCTACAATTGGTTAATTTTGAGGAAGTTTGAACTAATATAAAAAAAATAACAAAAAAAATAAAAAAAGCAAAAAGTAACATTAGTTCTGATAAATACTATTGTGTTATAAAATAAACATATTTTATGAATGTCATTAGATTGTACCTAACGTGGCATTGTCTTTTTCTCCTTATCTGGGGATGAATGAAGGTGGACGAACTGAGGCAGTGCTGAGCCATTTTACTTCTCTGCTTCTTTCTCTTCCTTTCCTCAACTCCTCCATCTCATCTTTAATTCTTCTTCATAAATTCTTGTATTATAACACAATATTTACAACACGTTATCAGCACGAATGACATCTACCCAAAACATGAAGAAAAATCAGTGCAGAAATAAAAAAAAATCAAACAGGAAACGGAAAAACCAGGAAGATGAACAGTTAAGTGCACCCCTCGGCACTGTTCACTCCGACAAGTTCCAGGCCACCTCGCACGACACCGCCACCGCCGGCGAGCTCCTCGTGCCGGCGCGAACTCGACGCTGTCGTCTCCCGTCGTCCTCCGTCGCCGACGCGCCGCCAGGAGAGGAAGACCCGACGGCTCTTCCGTCGGATTCGTCCCTTCCTGCGCTTATCCCTGCCCAGCGATGCCGCGCCACCTCCTTCCTTGTGCCGCCGGTCGCTCGCCTGTGTCGGACGCCTCCCCCCACCCTCTGCCTCGCCGCTCGTCGTCACACGTCGCCTGCAACTCGCCTTTTTCGCCGACGACCAGCGAGTTGGAGATGACGACCCGGTTGGGTCGGGCTGACCCGACGGGTCGCGGGCTTTGATCTGCTGGGCTTGAGCTCTTGTCCTGGGCTGTAACAGTTACGGGCCTGGTCTGTACTATTCAATGGCCTGGGCCGGTATTGTTGACGGCCCAGTCCGTATTTAAAAAAAAAAGAAAAAGAAAAAAAGAAAAGAAAAAAATATCAAAAAAAAATATATATTTGGGAAAAGAAAAAAATTTTGGGAAAAACAAAATTTAAAAGGATATATATATATACACCGGAATAGTAACCGGATACTAGTATGATATATTATATATGTTATTGCTGAAAGATTTATCGAGTAAGCATATTTTCTATTTTTATTTAAATTCTGATTGGGCTATTAAAAAGGCCCACTGCATTTAAATTCACGCTTTTAAATTTTATTTATACTTTGCTTGGGCTTGTTCAAGGCCCATCAATTTTATTTTTATGTTATTTATTTTTAATTGGGGGTAATTAATGAAGGCCCCTGTTTTATTTATTAAGCATTCATTTATTTAATAATAATATTTGTTTTGAGACCCTCAAAATTTCCGGAAGAAATTTGAATATGGGCATTAAATATTGAAATGCATAATAGTCTCGAAGACTAATTGAAAGAGTCCAGCAGACTCAATAAAAGAAAAATGCAGCAAAGACCAGAAGACTTACTGCCAAAAGGCCCATTGCATTTAATTTTTAGTCATTTATTTTAATTGGGCTAATTTATGCAAGGCCCATTACTTTTAATTTTTCGGTTATTTAATTCTTCATTGGGCTAATTAACGAAAGGCCCATGTTTATTTCTTTCATTTCAGTTTTTAATTTTATTTAAATTATGTTATTCAAGACCCTTATAATTTCCAGAAGAAATTTATTATCGGTATCAATTGCGGACAGGAATTTACATGATAATAGTCTGGGAGACTAACTATAAGAGTCCAGCAGGCTCAATAAAAGAAAATACAACGAAGACTGGAAGTCTTACCGTTCAAAAGATCCTGAAGATCCTTCAAAGGAAAATCGAAAATAAAAACTATTACCACCAGAAGATGGAAATTATATGACCACCAGAAGGTGGATATTATACTTGAAACGCCCCGACCCGTATTTACGGTACACAGTAAACACATGCCGGAACTGTACAACAGTAAATATAACAAGTAACACAGCCCAATGGCCCAAAGACAATATCAACGAATAAATCAAAGAAACCGGCCCAACGGTCCAATGTAATCAAAATCAACATAAGAAATCTGGCCCATCGGCCCAATAACAAACACACGTCACCCAAACCCGGGAACCCAAAACATAGCACAGCGGAAGCAAATTTTAATCTCATTATCAACATATGCAAAACCTGATGCAACCTAATGGATCCGAGCCCTGTCCAAGGGATAACGCCGCAGCCTGTCTGGAATGCACCAAACCTGTACCACAAATAACTCATCCTACGGGATGAAAGCCCGCAGGTGAGGGGTGAGTCCGAAGTGCCCACCGGGTAAAACCCATAAGCAAATATACATATACAACAACCGTAAATTCCCAAGTCACATCACCAACAATTAACAAAGGTTCTCAGGAACTTTAAATGACACTCTTGTGATTCTAGACACGCTATTCCAATTTTATTATCAGGGCCCCTATCACAAGTTAAATGTTGGCCGTCGCCTGGTAGTCAAGCTAGCTAGCCCGTGGACCCCGCCCTGGTACCTCCACGTATAACTGGCACAGACAGGGAGCAGACCCCAAGCACACTCTCCCCCAGCGCCTAAAATAATAATTGATACAGACAGGACCCAAGCACACTCTCCCCCAGCACCATAAAATAAGACTACCATCTGGCTGTTCCAACATTTAACTGTGACTTACTAGATGTCTAAGTGTATCCAGTTTATTAAGATTACCTTTTTAGTCTTGATACCACAATACTGTTAACCAATCATCTACACATTATCCCGAGCAGGCTCGTAGCCTCTCCGCTCGTCTGGATAATATAAACTTACACCAAACTATTCCCATAATAGTACCCTCGGTACTCAGCTTACACATTTCTCACATTCAACAACAGTAATAGACTTACTTATAACCATAATTCCAACATCATCAAAAATATCAACAGCAACAATAATTCCAACAACATCAGCGACAACAATTAACAACTTAACTCAACACACAACAACCATACACAGCCACAAAGTTTCATACCAGCAAATGTCACATATAGCAAACAACAGCAACTTGATTTCACGGGATGTATATAAATATTTACTTAACCTCACCTGATGTGTCTCTGAACCAGCACATAATCCGTATGACTTTATCTGACCCTATATCATATCAACACATCTAGTCACAAATAATGCTCATCGAAGAATGAAATGCATGTGATTGATTATTAATTCATCTTACTGTTTATTCACATCGATGTTCCAAGTCCGTTTCCGTTAAACGTTGCTTTTTACGGTTGTAAAATAATTATAACTCTTAAAATAGTCATAGCCAAAATATAATATAAAGTAAATGGAATTTCTTAAAATAATTATTCCCGATAAGAGTAGTAATGAATATATATATATATGCATTTAGTAATCAAGGTTTATATAGTAGGCGTTATAAATACAAAATTATTTATAAAAAAATATCTATTTGTAGTTGGAACAAACCCCGCATTTACATATAGGTGTATTTTTTTTACATATATATATTTAAAGAAGTAATTATCGCAAAACATATATATGTATATAATTAGTAAATCCTATATAACCGTAAGTATAAATACATATAAAAAACTATAATTGTTAATTAGGTAAAATTATAGCGTAGCCCTATTTAATCATTATATGTACGTATACAAGAGTGAAATCAAGGTAATATATGATTTGGGTCTAACATTATTTAGCCCAAAACAAATAAATAGCATAATAGAAGTATAACTCACATTGATATGAAATCTTTATAATTTTAACCCAATTTATATCCATGTTACAAGATGTGCATATATGTATAATAATAGTAATAGTAATAATAATAACGATAACATATACCACATATTTATTTCATACTCCCTGATTATGTATGTACTTAATGTGTATATTATTATCATTATTATCACTGCAAACTTTTCGTTTAATGTGATCCGATTCTGATTGTATATAACTAAGCCCACAACTGATGCAAGCCCATGAGCAGGTTTTGTTTTATTATTTTCTTTTTTTTTGGGTCAGCCCAGTGCAAGGCTTGGGCCAAGCACAGTCGATCCGTCCCAGTTCGCAACTCACCAGGTCCGGTCGTTGCAACTGCGAGGCGAGGACCGGCTGCTGGTTGGCTGCAAACGGCGGTGCGTGGTAGTTGGACGGCAGCACTGCACGGCAAGGAGGCGATGGTACGAGGCTGCAGGTGCGGTGGTTCGTGGCCGTCTGCAGGTTCGTCTCGGTGTCGTTGTCAGGCGAGAGCTCGGCGAGGAGGAGACGCACCGGTGGCGGCGGTGACTTGAGCGACGGCGAGCGAGGGCAGCACGGCGAGACGAGGGAGCAACGGGGGCTTCGTGGAGGAAGGCCCGATCCAACGTCATCTGCTGCTAGGCGACACGGCCTCGCGGTGGAGGCTCGCTGCAGCGGTTGCTGTGGAGAGGAGCGCCGGCATCGTCGCGAGGAGGGAGAAGGAAGGGCGACGTGTTGGCGAAGGGAGGAGGAAGGTGGCGGTCGAGCTCTCCGGTGGTGGTGCTGTTGGCGACGGCGAGGAGGTGAAAGGAGGAGAAAAAGAGAGGGTGGTGGCTGCCGGCGGCGAAGGGTGATGGTGTTTGTGTATTGTTGTTTGTTTTCTATTTTTTTTTTAGCTCCTTTTCTTCTCATTTCTTTGGTGCAGGAAAAGAAATTGTTGCAAGAGATGATGGTGAGGATGATGAGTGAAGGGGAAATGGGTTGCAGGCAGAGAAAATGCAGAGTCACGGGAAAAAGGTAGGAAATCACAGGCTGCACAGGTAAGACACGGACTGCACAGGTAAAGGCGGCTGCGTGACTAATCACGCAGTCGTGTCCCGATCGGACCAAAAAATAACTGATACTCCCACTTAGTTATTTTCCGGTGTGATTTTTCCGAAGATCCGGGACCCGAAAAATACCGACTTAGGCCTGAAAAATCCACGGAAAAATCACGAGCGCGGGAAAACTCTCGGTTTCGAAAAACGACGCCCGATTCACCTTGAATTAATTACCCAAGATTAATTCATTTGGTAAATCACGATAAAAAGACTTTTACAGTCCCGGTAAAAATAAAAAAATTTACCCGGGCTGTTACAATACTTGCTCACTCTAAAGGAGCAATTCATTTTATATTCAATTTATTTTATGTTCAGTATAAATTATTACGCATTGCAATTTATTTTATTTACTTTTCAGCACTTTATAATTGTTTCTAGAATAATGCCTCAAGCATTAGTCTCGAAGACAATGCAAAATTGACATCCACAGGGAGAGAATTATATGTGTGGATGTCAATATAACATATTATGATATCTCGAAATGAGAAAAAAGGAGCAAAGATATAAGATGGCCCCGATGAGATAAAACCTCCAGTAGAGGTCCAAATTAAATGTCCTCAAGAAGAGGAAAATCCTCCAGAAGAGGTTTTCTGACACAAATTGATAAAGTTCCAGAAGTAACTCAGGTACCTGAAATAAGTGAATATTATGAGATCTCAATTACAGTGTCAGAGATAAGATGGAACCGACGTGGAATAACCGTCGACGGAATATAACTTTTATTTATTTTTATATCGCTAAATAAAATGAGAATCATGACCCTACTAATGAAAGTAGGCGTTGTATGATTGGCCAAAATATATGAGAAATAGTTAAAGGCTGTGTTGGACTCGCATGTGAAGCGAGTAATTTTTGGACCTGTAGTCCTTTCACCAGATGGTGTAAAATTAATTGGTCGGCAAATGGGTATTTGTGCGGAAAATATAAATGAGATATAAAGCACGGTTGCACAAAGTTTTACCCGAACGATCTAGTATTAATTATGAGGAGATTCACTCCTCTGTGGTGGATGCAATTATTTTGATAAGTCTGGCATTATATGAAAAGAATTTGAAATGCTTCTTGTGGATGCTATTACAGCCTATTTATCATTATGGATCCATAAATTGTGATATATACATGAAGATCCCTGAAGGATCTAAGTTGCCTGAAGCAACTGGTTCCCGGGAAATTACAAAAATTGAACTGAGTTAATCTTTACATGATTATTTTGAGTATGGATAAATTTATGTTGATATATTTTGTGATTGGAACTCCAGAAGAGGTTCCCAAATACCGTGCTATTAGACTGGTCCTGGAGTACCCTGTCTAAGTGCAATATGTATTGCTTGTAACATAAAGCCCGAAGGTTTTGATTTAAGCCTATTGGCAATATATATATTTGCTCTTATTTTCGGGGAATAACAGATGTGTAATCCTGTAAACCCGAAAGAGAATATAGTTGTTTTTTGCAGATGTAGATCCCTCATTTAGTCCACATAAACACAGACGGACATCAGCTACAACTTTACACATGATATTGCAATATCATCTGGACTACAAAAGCAAGATGGCAAGATAGACACTCCAACGACAAAAATCATGAAGATAATGCTGCCAACGCCGTCCAATTGAAGTAATAATGTACCAAAAGATGTTCAGACAAAATACATGTCACCAGAAGCTGACAAGAACGATTGGCATGAAACAATATCAGGAAATCTATGGAGGACAAAATGAGGAGGAGCATCAAGCAATCAATGGAGGCCAAAATGAGGTGGAGTAGAATACGCACTGCACTCTTTTTCCCTTCACCAAGTTTTTATCCCACTGGGTTTTTCTTGGTAAGATTTTTAATGAGGCAGTACTCTCAAAACGTATTCTACCCAACACACAATGACATTCAATGGGGAGTGTTATAAAACAAACATATTTTATGAATGTCATTAGATTGTACCTAACGTGGCATTGTCTTTTTCTCCTTATCTGGGGATGAATGAAGGTGGACGAACTAAGGCAGTGCTGAGCCATTTTACTTCTCTGCTTCTTTCTCTTCCTTTCCTCAACTCCTCCATCTCATCTTAAATTCTTCTTCATAAATTCTTGTATTATAACACAATATTTACAACATATTGCTTGTTCAAATGAAAAATATTAACATTATTAATCATTACAATTTTGCTTAAATTATTACAATTTTGCATAATTATATGACTTTTCCCTTTGTGTATGATTTCCTCGGACAACAACATGTAGCTCTTCTCCTTATCATTGGAGGATCTAGCTGGCGGGCTCCTTCTCCGACCACTGTAATTCGGCGTTCTCGTTCCTGGTTTTCCTCCTTTCTTCCTAAGTTGGGCCGATTTGCCGCTGGGCCGACTTGCCGCACCAGAGGTTCCTCAGGTTGGTCCCGGCTTGGATGTTCCTTCCATGCCAGACTTTTGGGATGCAGTGTTGCCATGCATGGTCATGCCGGACCGCCTCAGCATGCCGGATCGCCTCTCCATATGCGTACGAACCCACCTACACATGAAGACAGACAAAAAAACATTAGGAGATAATTTGTAATATCATATTAGATTTTCATGAGGGTAGATTTGCTTGCGCAAATATTGCAGAGTATGATGAGTATGACGAGAAGTACTTAGGCTGGGAGCGAGTTCAGAACCCATCTTGAACTCACTTCCAGCACTAAGTACTTCCTCGCCTGCCAAACTCGGAGTCCACACAGAAATTCACAGGTACCTAGACTATTTAGGAAATCAGGGAGTCAGTTATTTAAGCAAACTAACTCGATAACAAAATAAAAATAATGATATGGGTGAGGCTAATGGATGGAGATCTAAAATGGTTTGGCCTTTGGGAGAGAGGAGGCTCTGCTAGGTTTTGAAGAGTTCCTCTTATCTTTTCGCATTTAACGTATTAGGTTTTCAATCTAATGGCTCTTAAGGTATCAGCTTTTCAATCTAACGGTTCTCAAGTCAATTGTCTTTCTGACACCACTGTTCACTCCTAACTTGGCTTGGGCTTCCTTGTTTTCTTTTTTTTAAGCTTCGGTTTAGATTCAAGTACACGAGGTGGTTTTTTCTTTTCTCTCTCTTTCTCTCAGAGGAAAACCCTAGATCTACATATTGGGGCTGCCGCCGACGACTCTCTTTCCGGCGGTACCAATTAGTTTTTTCTCTTTAATTTTATAGTTTTGTTGTTTTGTTCCCACTTTTTGTGGGTTTAGTCTCACTTTTTGTGAGTTTTGTCTCACTTTTTGTGAGTTTAGTCCCACTTTTTGTGGGTTTGTTTTCTATGTTTTTGGTGTTTTCGAATAAGACTATGGGAGCCAAAAGCCATGGAGGAAGATTCGACTTCAAGAACAATTCTTTGTCTACTGCAGAAATTCACCGACAAAGAGATGTTTTCCCCCACAGGTATGCATCGACTTCACCTGTTGGCTTGGTGATTGTTGCACGGACGATACAGGTTATGACGCCGGCGAGAGCAGAGTGCTGTTGTAAATCCTCTTTTGAAGGATATAGATCTCGCTGTGCGTTTCTTTGTAGTAGGTTGGGAAGAATTCTTATGTTGAATTTTTTTCATGCTTTTGTTCGATTTGATCTTCAATTATGTACTTTTAGATCTTTTGATCTGTTTATATGAATGAAGAATGCTCCCTTATCAAAAAAAAAAAAAAGTACACGAGGTGGTTTATTACACAAATAGTCCCCGAATGTGATACCATTATCGACTTAGACCCCAAAACACAAATATGATTTAGAGAGGTTAAACACTTTGTTCCCACTTTAATCAGGTCCCCATGACCAAGCACAAAAATATTGTCATGGTATAATTTATTCCAATGACATATCAACCATGATTAGTTTAGAAAAAAATTCGTATCTATTCCTCTAATATTTAAACTAGTTAAATAAGATTAATTAAAACCCCACATTACTCTTACTTAGAGGTCAAAAATATTAGGAATTATATTTAGCTTTTTCAAACTCTTACTTCTTCGTATCCTAAAAGAAAGGGAAATATTATCCCACATCCCTAAATTTCAGGAGATTGAGTTCTGCAAAATCAACATAGGAGCGAAGAAAGCATTGGATGTCTCAATCCCTCCTCTGGTTTAGCACCTATACTCTGTAATGGTATGTATCGATTTAATTCTGCATTATTTAGGAAGTACATATATATAATATATAAAATGCTTAAATAATATAATTATTCCTAATATTATAAAATTTAAGATAAGATTCACAACTAATCCTATATATGGAGTAGCCACTACGAAATTTCTTTCTTGTTTTATGTTTTGGTTATCCACCTTACATTTTTCTTCTTAGATCTAAAACGTGGAGCAATATCCACTCTACCATCTTGTATCCTAAAGTACAATTTCTTTCAAAATTTTCAAAAAAAGGATTTGCAAGTTAAATATTATCCTCATTAATTATAGAACATATATTTAAAAGTATAAAACATAGTTTTTTATTTTCATATTTTAGATAGCGATCGCAACAAAAATATATTCTAACATAATAATATGAACATTATTATTTAAAATTTAAAATCCTAGTATATATCCCAAAATCTAGGCTAATTACATATCAGACCACCAATTACGATTATCAGTTTTTGAAAACACCAAAATTTTAGTAAAGACTGATGTGGTAATCGATGAGTAGTTTTGTGTTTCACCCACGATTTGCTGCATGTGTTAGTAAAGGCAGTAATTTGTATTTGATCCTTTTATTTATTAAGAAGAATAGTAATAGATCAAGGTTTTTCTGTGCTTGCTTTCACCCTATATGCAGTGGCGGATCCAGGATTTTTTTCAGTGTGGGCAAAAAACAAATAGTAAAAATAATTCTAGAACTCATAAGAATTGAACTATATAATATGAAAATGAAATATTACAATTGTTCCCTACGAGTTCTCATATTTTGATAACGTTGAATTATTTGCTCATTTTCAATGCGATCAAATACATCTTTCTCAACATATGTAATCAAACAATCATTTAATAATTCATCACTCATCCGATTACGCAAGCGGCTTTTGATGATGCTCATTGCTGAAAAAGTTCTCTCTACAGTTGCAGTTGCCACTGGAAGGATTAGAGCTAACTTCAATAACAAATACACAAGTGGATAGACAATATGCTTTCTTCTCTCAACTAACTTCTTTGAAAGATCACCCATTCCGTTTAGTCTTGCAAATTCACTATCTGAACGCATATCTTCGATATAGCTTTCAAGTTGACTATCAAGTACCATGAGCTTTGTTGGAGAAAAATCAGAGGGATAAAATTCAGCAAATTCAATGAATTTCTTCTTGTCAAAAGCTGCAAAACAGTCTTTTGGGCTTAAGCATGCAACACAAAGAAGTAGCTTTGTGTTTGTCTCCGAAAACCTATTTGTAAGCTCCTGAAATTGCCTATCAATAACTTGATAAAACAACTCAACCTGAAAATGATGCATATTAGTTACCTTTTCAGCTTTACGCTTTGATCTTCTTTGAGCCACAAATCCGTCATCCATACTTGGAATATGAATATTATTCTTCTTACAAAATGAAGACACCTCTTCAAGCAAAGAATCCCAACCATTATCTCTCATTTTCTGCAATCTCACTTTTGATATATTGACCAATGCCATTGCGTTGACAATGTCTTGATCTTTCCTCTGTAATGCTTGAGAAATTTCTTGTGTAACTCCAAGTATATTTTTCATCAAGTATAAGCTGAAGACAAACTCAAAAGACTGTATAGAATTTAACAAGACAGATGCTTCTGCTCTTTGTTCTGAACTCGTACCATCTTCCTCAATAACTTCAAGAACATCAATAATAGAAGGAAATAAGTTGATCAGGTTAAGCAAAGTACAGTAATGTGAGCCCCAACGAGTATCTCATGGCCTTTTGAGAGTAGTTTCTTGATTTAATCCACGCCCACTAAGAATTTCTCCATCTCTCAATGCTTTAATGACCCTCTCCTTTTGCTTTTCTCGAAGTATGTCTTGACGTTTGCATGAAGCTCCAGCCACATTTGACAGATTAGTAACCAAATTAAACAATAAGGCAACCTCAACTTGATTTTTTGCAACAGCTACAAGTGCTAACTGATGTTGATGTGCAAAGCAATGAATATAGAAAGCACATTTATTCTCATTCAAGATTAAAATCTTCAATCCATTGAATTCTCCTTTCATATTACTAGCCCCATCGTATCCTTGACCTCTGATACTTGCCAGACTTAATCCATATTTTGCAAATAAAGATTCCAAAGCCTTTTTAAGAGATAGAGCATTAGTATTTGGAACATGAACAAGAGCAACATACCGCTCAATGGCACATCCATTTTTGTCCACATAGCGCAAAGCAACAGCCGTTTGTTCTTTAACTGATATATCACGGGATTCATCAATCAAGATTGCAAATAAATCACCCCCAAGATCAGCAATGATATTGTTCAATGTTTCAGATGCACAAACACTTATAATATCCTTTTGAATACTTGGTGCCAACAATTTAAGATTTCCAGGAGCTTCTCTTCGTACCTTACTAACCATTTCATTATGATCAGAAAGAAATTGCAACAACTCGTGAAAATTACCTTGATTGTTGGAAGTCTCAGTTTCATCATGACCTCGAAAACTCAATCCTTGACGTAAGAGAAACCGAATACAATCGATCACTGCTGTTATATGAATTCGATAATCCTGTTTGGCTTGATTAGACTCCTTTGAAATAACAACATCAATATGTTGCTTCTGGTTCATCAATGCTTCACACTTTTTCCATGCCTTATTATGAAAACTATTAACATCTCCAATATGCACTTGCAATCTTTCTTTACTCTTCCATCTAGAAAATCCGGTGGTAGTGAACACGTCATTTCCTCCTTGTCTTCTACACTCGTTACCCATAAGATAGCAACACAAACAATAAGCAGCATCTTTTTCTATGCTATATTCTAACCAATTCCCAAACTCTTCAAACCATTTAGGATTAAAACGACGAATGGTAACTCCTGCAAATTCTTGTCGAGGAAAATTATGTTCTTTTGGTTGACAAGGGCCCTTAAGCATATAGGCTCTCCGAACAGCATCACGATCATCAGGGTGATATTCTGAAATTTTTGCTCGCTTTCCAGGGTCAGCTTCAAGATTTTCTAAGGCAACATCAATGAATCTTTTTTTGCATTGTGCTTGTGTCGATTCAGGTACATTAGGTAAAGGAATAGAAGTAGAAGATGAATCTTCTATTCTTCTAGTTCTCTAAAAATATCTTTCCATCACTGGAAGAAAAAATTAGAAAATCTTTATTAATTAATATATTACATAATTGAATTAACAAAAGAATAAAAGAAAGCAACAAAACTGAACCCATTAATTAACTATTATATTTTTTTCAATTTCTTAAATGATTTTCTTTCTTCCCAAAAAAATTGAATGTAGGTCATATCTCCAACTAGTCTCTCTTACATTCTATTTTTAACGATTTACTATCACAAAAAAAAAAAAATTGAATGTAGGTCAAAGTTCTAACGATTCTAACAATTATCTTCTTTAAATGTTTTCTTTCTTTCATTAAAAAAAAAGAAAAATTGAATTCAGGTAAAGCTAAAACAATAAAATAATAGTGTGTAGATAAAGTATTTTATCATATTTAGAAGACATTAAAAACAAAACTTACCTCTTATCGATAATCTGCTGGTGGTGTGATGGAATTGATTGAGCAAAATCTTTGACTTACTAATGTAAGAGTTTTGGAAAATTGAAGGTTAGAAAGAAAATAAAAGGGTAAAAAGTAAATAGAGCAGAGAATCAGAGAGGAGAGGATGATAAGTCAGGTTTGTTAAATTTGGTAACTTATTTATAATGCGCAGGAACAAAGCGCAGACCCACCCACTTTCAAATTCTATACAAAACAGTTTGTGGGTATTAATATTATAGTTTGGGCTGGGCTGTTATGTTATTACAAATTCAGTGTGGACAAAAATAAATTAAATGTGTGTTATGGGTTATAAACTTGATGGGCTAAAACATTAATTTTTTTTTTTATAGGAGCCCAGTGTAGTCACCTGCCTACGGTGACCACACCCACACTGTGCATCCGCCACTGCCTATATGTATATATACTGATATCTCTGATTTGTTAATTCTTTTTCCAGCAAGGCAATTATTCAGAAAAGTTCCACCAGCTCACTATACATTCGAAATCAAGACCTTCACTTCACTTGTTGAAGCAAAGATAGGAAAGTACGAAACCAACAACTTTGAAATGGGTGGCTATAACTGGTATATATACATATATGTCTCCATGTAATTTTTTCTTCCATGTATGTTTTATTTTTTCTTAGCTTGAAATTGAAGGTCATTTTCTTGCTTCATTAAGAAACTATCTTCTTATTAATTTGTTTTTGCTTAGGAAATTGGTGCTTTACCCTAATGGTGTCGAGAAAGGAGGTGATGGTACTGGCAGTGATCATGTATCACTTTTCCTGGCGGTAGCAAAGCCAGAGGAGGTTTCTGTTGGTTGGGAAGTGAATGCTTATGTCAATTTCTTTGTGTTTGATCAAATCCGGGACAGATTCTTGCTTATTCAAGGTACTTAAAAGAGGTCTCTATACGCGTATAGCTTTGAATCGATTTACTTACATCAAGCATATTGCTACGTCATTTATTTTAAAAGTTTAACATAATTACGGTTGAATTGTAGCTCTGAGGTCGACTTTAAGGTCGAGGTCTCTAGTTTGATTCCCAGAAAAGGGAAAGAGTGACATGATTTACTATAGATATGCAAAAATAGCAATGAATTTGTGAATACGCATTAATTACTTAATGATTGGTTGATTGGTTTTCTGCTTCTTGTACCCAGATGGTAATGGAACTTTATGGCGTTTTCACAGGATGAAAACTGAATGGGGTTTCACTGATTTTCTTTCTCACAATGTTTTGAACGATCCTTCCAATGGCTACATTGTCGATAACCGTTGTGTATTTGGAGTCGAGATCTTCATTACCAAGAACACTCTCAAAGGTGAAAGCATTTCGATGGTGAAAGAACCCGAAAATGGTTCATACTTGTGGAAAATTAACAACTATTCAACAACTCTAGGCAACAACTTTATCACTTCTACAACTTTTAGTGTTGAAAAACGAAAATGGTAGGTGGCTTCCAGCCTCCAGGTCCAGTCAGAATTGATTCTGTGTTTTTTTTTTTTTTTCGTCGAAAGAATTGATTCTGTGTTGCATAATACTACACTAGTAGGCCTTTGATATCGTAACATTTTTTTTTTTGGGTGTATCATGTATACTGATCGCAGGACTATAATGTTTTATCCAAAAGGAGATTCACGGGCCATGGGAACTCACCTCTCTCTTTTCCTATCATATGTTGGCCCAGACCCCATTCCTCCTAAACAGAAACTCATGGCAAAATCTACACTGAGGATAAGGGACCAAGTAGATGACATGCATTTTGAAAAGACAGGTTTAATTAGTCGTCTAGATCTTGTCACATTTTTTGCTATACATGTTAGTTTTAATGAATGCTTGATTGCAGCTTGAAATAATACATTTTTTTTTTTGCAGTTGACAGCTGGTTCGACTCTACAAATTCGGGTTGGGGTTATTCATATTTCATGTTGCTAACTACCCTTCCTGACTCCTCCAGAGGCTATTTAGTGAAAGACAGAGTGATTATTGAAGTAATAGTTCATATTATGTGTTTTGTCAAAGATTTCTCTTAAGACATTTGATGCCTAATAGTTGACTCGCTGGTCTCCATATTGTTTATTCCAGCATGACAACTCAACTTAAGTTCTCTTTTATTATTTGTCCAGAAGGCACTATCTTGATCTCAATTAAGTTCTCTCTTATTATTTGTCCAGAAGGCATCTCAAGGTTCAGCTGTGATATAACAAAGAAAAAATGAAAATAGGAATCAAAACAATAAAGCACCCGAAACAAAGAAAAAGAATGTATTTTTATTAAGGGAGCTCGAGTTACATGAAGAGGGAAAGAAAAGATATCTAGAACCATATCTCCTCTTGGTTAGAATTAAGGGTGAGTATATACCGCACCGATTTTGTGATCGGTATGACTTTTTCGAAGACCCTTTATTCCGACTGATACCGTGCCAATTCTTCCTTGATACCGATCGGTAACATACTGACACATCCCGACGTCGGTATGCTATGTGAAATCCAACAATCGTATACCATTACACCCCACCATCTTTTTTAGTTGAAAAAAAAAATTTAAGTTGATGGGAGGCAACCCAGGGCCATATACCTCACTAGCATTTTCAAACTCCTGTTGCTTTTTGTTTGTACCGTGAAAATAGACTGGACTATAGGTATTAGGCTTGTAATCTTTTAGTGACCCAGGTTGTTACGCCCAAAGTAATAAACTGGCTTAGAATAATCTTCAAAGCTATATTGAAATTGCGTGGCTCAAAAGTTTAAGCTTGAGATTATTTAGTAGCCAACAACTTAGTGTATATATGTCATAGACCTCTCCCATTGACTTCCGATGTGGGATTAAGGTCATCACATTCTCCCCTTCTTTAGACTTTGCGCCCTTGTGGAGGGAGCCCATATCCATATCGGCATCCCGATCACCGGGCCATACCAAAGCTCAATAAGAACCTCTGAGACAGGGGCCATATTGTCACGGGATGGGCTTCCAAGGCACACATGAAGCCTATGAGCCCAAGATGTATGTAAGGTGGTTGGGCTTATCATTATTTAAATTTGAACTGGCCATCCAAATTTAAATAGGAGAGGTGCTTGCTTGAATTTAAGTTAATTTGAATATTAGATATGATTTGAATTAGTTTGAATTCAAATGGGATGGATAAGTTATAAAGGGTTTGAACTCTTATGTGTAGCCTATAAATATGACATAGGAGGAAAAAAGTATGGGAGTATATTGTATTCTTTCACCATTAATATAATATACTAAGCTTCTCCCAAATTCCTTTCTCTTTTCTCTTTCCATTTTCTCCATAGTTGTGTTTTTAGGTTGATCAAGCTGAGGCTTGAACCGCACGGGCATCTTCTGCAGCCCTAAACTCTGTGCCCGTGACAGTTGGTATCGGAGCTTTGTAAGATTCTTTGTGAAGATCATAGCCCTTAACTGTTGGAGTTGGAGGGAGGATTGAAGCATTGGTATCTTATTGGATGGTAGGGGAATCAAGAACAACAAAAACAGATTGGAGGCAGAACTTGCAATTGCCAAGAGAAATTCTCAATCTAGGTTTAATCATTCTTTTGTTAGAGGTGTTGGCTTGGATTGAGAAAATTGTGTTACTGGTGGTTGGAGTTTTTGCATTGCCAAGTGTGTTGTTTGATCTAGTTGGTTGGAATTGATTCACCTGTAATCTGTTTATTTCAATTTCCTTGTAAAAGCAAGTTTTGCTATTATATTTGTGGGAAATACATGTACTATTTACTTGAAAGGAGTTATTGAAAATTGGGATAATTAGATTATTGTGGAGTTTTCTATTGTAAGCACTTTGTTGGAGAGTTTGTAGAGTTTGTCGAGTAGGTATTTGCTTTACCAAAATTTACTTGAGGGAGGGTTACTTTGGTGCTGTGGGTTGCACAACTCTTTTGGTGGGAGTTGAGTGTTTTCTTATGTTCATATTGAGTAGGGAATTGGCATCATAACCTTGGAGATTTGGTAAAGATGGTTGGGCAACCATTGAAGAAGAAGGCATCCTTGGTTGGCGCCTAGACAAGCTTGAAGATCGTATCTCTAACTGCGAAGCTAGCAACGAGGGCATGACTAGTAAGGTACAAGCACTCAAATTGCAGTTCACAGAGGTCAATGGTGGTTTCAATAGAGCATTAGCAGAGATAGTTGACGAGCTTGTAGAATTAAGGTCGATGCGTGATGATTTGAAGCTATGCAAGAGGCAACTTGCCATGATAGAAGGAGGTGTGCCACTTCAACAACAACAGGTGCTGCCCAGGATCGATATTCCAAGCCAAAAGAGTACGATGGGACGAGGACAGCAAAGGCAGTGGACGTCTTCCTATTTAGCTGAAGAGTATTTTGATGGCTTAAATATCACAGATGACCAGCAGAAGGTGAAGATCGCGGGGAGATACTTTACTGATTCTGCAGTGCTATGGTGGTGACGGATATGCACTACTAGAGAGGGGTGCAAGGATTGGACCTGGGATCAGTTCAAACAACAATTGAAGGACCAATTCTATCCGGAGTATGCTGAGAGGGAGGCACGAGACAGGTTGCGAGCATTGAAGCACGATGGTAGCATTAAAAAGTATGTCAATGAGTTTCAGGAGCTGGCTTTCGAAATTCCTTCAATGACTGAAGAAGAGGGATATGGTGCATTCATAGGTGCACTTCAGAGGTGGACAAGAACCAAGCTCGATGATCGACATGCAAAGACACTAAAGGATGCAATCCAGATCGCTGAATCATTGACAGAGTATGGCAAGGAGTCGAATCCCAGTTCTTCAGAGGAGTGCACGAGTGGGAGTGAGGATGAAGCCATAACTTTTGCACCAAAGAAAAGAGACAAGAAGTCCAGGTGGGGCAAGTCTAACGGTGGATAAACTTAGGAGATAGAATCCTATTTGTGCAAGGGAGCTCACAAAGTCTACGACTGCCCATATAGAAACAAGATTAGTGCAATCTTGAAGGAGTCAGCGGGGGATTCCTCGAGGGAGGAAAGTGTCGAAGAGGAGCAAGTCAGGATGGGGTCATTAAGGATCTTGAATGCAGCCCAAGTTAATAGACTGGTGCCAAAGAAAGGGCGCATGTTTACTATAGTGCGGATTGGGGAGCATGAGATTGATGCTTTGATTGATACTGGTGCTACTCACAAATTTCTTGCAGATGATGAAGCAAAGAAGCTGGCATCACAATTACCAAGGAGTTGAGCACAATGAAAGCAACCAATACAGCTGCACAACCTATCCTTAGTGTGGCACGAGGTGTAGAGATTAACTTAGGGGATTGGCGAGCCAAGATCGAGTTGACCGTGGTTCTATTTGACGACTATCCCATGATATTAGGGATGGAATTTTTCGAGAAGACAAATGCGTCTATTCTCGTGGGTGCTGGCCAGATTCACATGCCAAGAGGCATGAGTACTTGTGTGGTGCAAACTAGACGAGGGGGTAGGAAGTCGATGAATAAACTTTCTGCAGTCCAGTTGGTGCAATAAGATCACACAGAGGTACATGAGTTGAGTAGGCAAGCAATAGAAGCAACAGTGGCACCATGTGTTGTGACACAATTGGCGGGGGTGGCAGGAGCCACAAAATCTTTGAAGATTGATTTTTTGAAAGAGATCAAGCTTGGAGGTGCTTCACTAGAGGCATGTCTAGAAAGTGAAGACAAGAAGACAAGTTCTTCACAAGGAGACTATGATGGCTATGTGGTGGAGACCGTGTGAAAGTACAAGATTACAAGAAGAGTGACCACAGTGCATATTCGTATGCAATAGAATGTCAACCAGAGGTGGCTAAGTCAAAGGAAGTTTGGGGGTCCAAGAGATGGTGGATTCTAAGTACTTCAGAGAAGATTGTGGCGCATAGGAAGGTCATTCATTGGCATGGACAAGGAGCTCAAATACTCAGTCCTTTGCAATGGAAGGAGTGTCCAAAGGCAAGGTGCGAGTGTCAGCATCGAACGAAGCAATTCAGGGAGCGAGTCGCAGTGCATCATCGGATTGCAACGAGGACATTGCAAGAATAGGTGCCGGAGAATGTCACAGGATGGGCTTCCAAGGCACACATAAAGCACATGAGCCCAAGATGTGTGCAAGGTGGTTAGGCTTATCATCATTTAAATTTGAACTGGCCATTCAAATTTAAATAGGATAGGTACTTGTTTGAATTTAAGTTAATTTGAATATTGGATATAATTTGAATTAGTTTGAATTCAAATGGGATGGATAAGTTATAAAGGGTTTGAACTATTATGTGTAGCCTATAAATAGTGCATGACATAGGAGGGGAAAAGTATGGGAGTGTATTGTATTAATATAATACACTAAGCTTCTCCCAAATTTCTTTCTCTTTTCTCTTTCCATTCTCTCCATAGTTCTGTTTTTAGGTTGATCAAGCTAAGGCTTGAACCTCACGGGCATCTTTCGCAGCCCTAAACTCTGTGCCCGTGACAAATGGCCCAAACCTACCCGAAAGTGAAGTGAGAACAGCTCCATATGGCCCAAACCCACCGAAAAATGGAGCGAAAACAGCTCCGCTACCATGTTGTAGCGACCCTAAGTAATCGACTGGCCCAAAATAACCTCTATGGTTGGACCGAAACTATATGGCATAAAAACTTAAGCTTGAGGTTATTTGGTAGCAAATAATAGTATATTTATGCCAAAGACCTCTCCTACTCACTTCCCATGTGGGACTAGAGTCATCACATAGATTACAGAGATCAAACAATAAGTTGTTCCAAGGTGACTTTACATGAATCTCGTCAACCAAGGAAGCACAAGGACGGCCTCCTGTTTACGTCCAGGCACCTAAATACTCTCAAGGTAACCTGTCACAAGCTGAAGTACAAACTCTGGCCAATATTTAAGAGATGAACACCCATCGCAATACCAGTTTTAGACAACGCTTCGAAGCAATACACCAACAATAGTCTTGGCAATCCGTATTGTCGTATCGGGTTGAATAGGTAAACAGATGTTGATTACTCAACCCGACCCGATCTATTTAATAATGGTTTCGTATCGTGTTGACCCGTTTATAATTGTGTCAGGGTCCGAGTTGATCCATGGGTGAATCTATTAAATCTAACAAATCACTGAATCAATTTGGAGTTTGTTCATTTTGCATAAGTCGTTGAACCCTTATATACCATTGGTGGACAACCGCCAGTACAACAAGTAGTGCCACCGGAAGTGCCTCCATGTTGTGGCACCACAATTGCCGAAAGACATATAGCCTATCCTCATTTAAAACTTTAAACCAATGGCAGTATATTTTGGAATGAGTTTCACTTTAAAAACTAGTCACCCTTCTATATTACATATGGATTAAGGGATGACATACAAAAAATATCTATATCATTTTAATATTTTTTCTTAAAGAAAGTGATGTGAAGGAAAATAACACTTAAATCTACCTTGATTTTGTCGTAACTTGCCCCATAATACTTTTCTTTTTATTATTGACGACGTGAGAGTTTGGATGTATGTTTTGCTAATGAGTTTCAATTTCAACCAAATGTGAAGAGAATAATAGTGCATCAAAGTAGGGTTATATGTAGATATATGCACTTGTTAATCATTAATTATGTCCATAAGTATTCCCAAAATAACAATGAACGTGTCCATCCAAAATTGAGTATGAATTCTACCTTGATGATGATCGTGAGAACTTGGTAATGAAAATATGATAGACAAATATAGATTAAGAAAGAAGAAGAAAAATATTTTTTGTCACGCCCTAAGAAATTGACTGGCCCAGAATAGCCTCTAAGGCTGGACCGAAACCACGTGGCCCAAAAGCTTAAGCTTGAAGTTATTTGGCAGCCAACGACTTAGATCATATATGCCCAAGATCTATCTCACTTTCTTTCGATATGAGACTTGGGTCATCACATTCTCCCCTCCTTTGGACCTCCTGTCATCGCGAGGGGAGCCCAAATTCATATTAAAGTGGCACTCCGATCACCAGATCGTAAAGATTATTTGGTAGTCAATGACGTGGTGCATATATCCCAAGACCTCTCACTTTCTTCCGATATGGGACTTGGCTCATCACATTCAGAGAATGAAAGAGAGATCTTATTATTTAGCTTTCAAGATATGATTACAAAAGTGTGCCACTCTTAACATGTGTGCCTCTGTTTATAGGTATAGGATATGTAAGGGAATTCCAAGAGTTTATACTTAATCTTACGAATTAAAGATATTGTCTAAATACAAAGAACCACAAGAGATATAGTCTTAATACCATTAATAGAATGTAAAAAGTTTATTTCTTTAAAATATTTACTAAATAATAAAAAATATTATTATATATAATTATATCATATCTATTGAAAAATACCACTTGCAGAAATTGCCACGCGGCACAATACTTTCTCTTTCTCATAAGGGGGTCATAAAAGATGACACCCTTTCTATGACAAATGTCATCACTACATTTCATGGTCTCGGATTTAATATATATAGATTGTAGAAAAGACATTAACGACAAAAAAAAAAACGAAGACTTTAATTTCTCGACAAAAAAAAAGGAAAAAAGGCATTAAAGTCTTTTTTTTTTTAAAGGCATTGAAGTCTTCTTGAGATAGTCTTATGTGTTATTAAAAAAACGTGTCTAGTGAATGTCATTACTATTACACTAACCCCTGTCTATATATTGTATACACAAAGGAATAAAATATTGAACTGAGCAAAAACTCTTCGGTGGCTTCATCCTTTTTCCTGCCATTCTTCTTCATCTTCTCTTCCATTAATCCATCTTCATAATCAGTTTATTCACAATACGTTATCAGCCACGATCGTCCCTACCCTGAGCTTAGTTTTTTTTCTTAACTAAAGAAGAAGAAAACCAATGAAAACACAGTGCATCACCTTCAAACACCCCTCGGTTACTGTTCATAAGGAAGGGTTCCGACCCGTTTCACGTCTCACCGCCATCACCACGACCTTCCCCTCGCCATCGCCGACCGACTGGCTCCTTCCCCGTGCCGATCAGCCGCCGGACGTGCCGCTAGGAGAGGAAGACCCGACGGTAACCCAAATGACCCAAATGGGTCTGCCTCCGTCGATCCTCCTCCTGCCTGCGACGCAGCATCCACCGGACGACGCTTGGCCCGCCGCGCACCTGTCGCCGCTCTCCCGACGCAGCAGCTCTGCTTGTAGAACCGCCACGCCGAGAAGACACAACCGGAAGCGACTGTGGCTTCCCCGTACCCGACACCAACCCGCTGCTGCCCCTCCTCTTCGCGCCTGCAGCTGCCGCCTCTCATCCCGTCGCCGCTGCTCCTCGCACGCCTCCCGCCTCCCGCTTCGTCTCCCTCCTCGCGCCGTCGTGCCGCCTGCAGCAGAGGTGAGCCACGACCCGGATGGGTTGAGGACGGGGCGGGTTGACCCTATGCTTCTGGGCGGGCCTCGCACGAATCTGGGTTGGTTGTGGTGGGCTGTTGCGCGGGCCTGGGCTGAAGCCTTGGGCTTGTCTTGCCGGGCCTAGCGCGCTGGCCTGCTGCGTGGGCGCCTGGGCTGCCTTGGCCTGGGCCTGCTGCTAGTTGGGGCTGGGCTTGGACCTTGGCCCAAGCCCGAGTAAAAAAAAATAAAAAAATAAAAAATCAGAAAAATATATATATTTGGGAAAAGAAAAATTTGGGAAAAACAAAATTAAAAGGATATATATACATACCGGAATAGTAACCGGATACTAGTATGGTATATTATATATGTTATTGCTGAAAGATTTATCGAGTAAGCATATTTTCTGTTTTTATTTAAATTCCGATTGGGCTATTAAAAAGGCCCACTACATTTAAATTCACGCCTTTAAATTTTTTTTATACTTTACTTGGGCTCAAGGCCCATCAATTTTATTTTTATGTTATTTATTTTTAATTGGAGTAATTAATGAAGGCCCCTGTTTTATTTATTAAGCATTCATTTATTTAATAATATTATTTGTTTTGAGACCCTCAAAATTTCCGGAAGAAATTTGAATATGGGCATTAAATGTTGAAATGCATAATAGTCTCGAAGACTAAATGAAAGAGTCCAGCAGACTCAATAAAAGAAAAATGCAGCAAAGACCTGAAGACTTACTGCCAAAAGGCCCATCTTACTGCCAAAAGGCCCATTGCATTTAATTTTTAGTCATTTATTTTAATTGGGCTAATTTATGTAAGGCCCATTACTTTTAATTTGTTGGTTATTTAATTCTTCATTGGGCTAATTAACGAAAGGCTCATGTTTATTTCTTTCATTTCAGTCTTTAATTTTATTTTAAATTATGTTATTCAAAACCCTTATAATTTCTAGAAGAAATTTATTATGGGTATTAAATGCGGACAAAAATTTACATGATGATAGTCTGAAAGACTAAATATAAGAGTCCGGCAGACTCAATAAAGGAAAGGAAAAAACAACGAAGACTGGTAGTCTTACCGTTCAATAGATCCTGAAGATCCTTCAAAGGAAAATCGAAAATAAAAACTATTACCACCAGAAGATGGAAATTATATGACCACCAGAAGGTGGATATTATACTTACTCACCCTGAAGGAGCAATTCATTTTATATTCAATTTATTTTATGTTCAGTATAAATTATTACGCATTGTAATTTATTTTATTTACTTTTCAGCACTTTATAATTGTTTCTAGAATAATGCCTCAAGCATTAGTCTCGAAGACAATGCAAAATTGACATCCACAGGGGGGAGAATTATATGTGTGGATGTCAATATAACATATTATGATATCTCGAAATGAGAAAAAGATTAACACGCTCCAGAAGAGCATAAATCCGAATATGTTCCTGAAGAACGCATGTTTTAATATGATCTAGAAGATCATATACTTACACTCTGGAAGAGCATAAACTCCTGAAGAGTACAAAATATTCTTGTTTACAGTAATTAAATAAATTGTTACGGATCTATTAAATCGACTCTACTCTATTCCCTGAAGCGAATAAGACAATATTATTAATTTGTCTCTATGGCCGTGGATGAGATTATAATGGCAAAGGGGAAAAAATGCATATTATTATTGCATATAGGATTCATTATAAGGAGAACATTCACATAGAGGAATTGTTCTCATATATAACTTGTAATAATTATTTATCGATTGGGTACAACATTGACCCTAAAACTCTGGGCTTCGTTATTGATGTTGACCCTAACACTATCGTTCCAGGAGAACCATATACCACCCATGTTGTTTTCTCCAGGTAGCTCAAACCGATTTGCTGGAGGAAAACGGAGTGGTATTACTCCATGATTCTCTGCTGGTTGCCACAGGGTTTCAGTAATCAGTACCATGTTGGGCTTGTACTGATTCTTCAGATCCCTTAAAGCACGCACGAAATCTTGGGATCGCCTGGCCACTCCCCTGCAATTCCATAATAAAAGTCGTACCTTGGGCCATGTAGGCGATAACCCAAAAACCCTCGGGATACTCCGAGCCATCGTAGAAACCTGATAATAGCTGCTCTGATTCAGAATTTGACAAGTAGGCTCTAGCTGGAATTCCTGCATTCTATCAGATATGAAAAACATAATAGAGTTAGCCGAACCATAAAAAGAAGCCCTTAGATTGCTTTGGTCCTCTAGAAAGAAAGTCTCTTCCATAGAAGTCACAAAGAACCTGGATGAGTAAAGCTCGTCAACAAAAACTAAACGAGGAATTCTTGCGAGTTCACTCGGCAGTTCCTCCTGCTTCTCATTCACCATACTATAGGCTAGTCTATCCCTCCTTCCTAGATTGGCACCCTCAACAAAGAAAACGGTATAGGGGGAAGGCATGTTTTATCTTGTTAATATTTTTCTGTATGTTTCCATCACATATCTCCCCCCTTCTTATAGCCTGAGCTTAGACAGCTAGGTAACAGTTTTCATATATGGACTCTCTTTCTATCTCCGAAAAGATCCTGAAGATTTTTCGGTTTCACAAAACTCCAAAGTTGCTTTTGGAAAAGTTTGCTCAATAATTCTGATCTTTTCCGACATGAGTGGCAGAAATAAGTCTAATATTGGCACATATATTGCAGTCTGAAACTAGCAATTTAAGTTATTAAACTTACCATATCCAGCCAGAAGCTGAAATGCTCTAGCCTGAAGCTAGCAATTTTTAAGTGTTTAAATACACAAGTTTATACAGCCAGAAGCTGAGACCAACTAGAAGTTGGCTGATAGATATGTAATTTATAGCTAGTATGCACCAGCCAGAAGCTGGTAAATAATTTTTCTAAGTAATCCAGCCTGAAGCTGGCACATAAATAGCAGCCTGAAGCTGGCACCAACTTGAAGTTGGTACATAGACTTATTGTTTGGCATTACCGGTTGGGCCATCCCGGGTAAATAATGATGCACAAAATTTATTTGGTCATTCATTGAAAAACCAGAAGTTTTACAATCAATAAATTTCTATGAGTTTGTTTGCTGCGAAAGTTATTATACGGCCATCCTAAAATGAGATTGGCCTAGACCAGCAAATTTGGGAATAATTCCGGGATATGAACACGGACTCATAGATCCGCTGTGTTGACCATCTAGGTAATTTTTACGATGCATCGACTAGATGGTCTATTGTGTGACGCAAGTTGGCATTGTGCGCACTTGTTTTAATGATTAAGCCACTTGCGGGTACATATCCCTACTTATGTTACTAGACTATATGTCTAGATTATGCTGGTATATTTCTTCAATGGAGAATGTATATCATTAGAAATAAACCCAAACAGATCTGGGCCATATTGACAATTGATTGTAGGACCATTGATGAAATATCACTGTTTGAGAAAATAGTATTTTATATGCAGCAACAATTGAGTGCATCAAGCCAACATGATAAGATCTTCCCTTTAATTGATTAATGGTCACATGATAAAAATGCTCCACTACAGCATTGTTTTGTTGGTCCTTAAAGAAGATTGGGAATATATGTTGTGTATGTTGGGTATGTTAATTTGATGATAGAGATAACCCAACATAAGGGGGAGGAAAGAAGCAGCTGGATCAAGATTATTGAAATGCATTATATATATGAATGTTGATCCTCATACAATCAAAAGAAGATGATTTATTTGCAGAAAAATTGATATGCAATTGCCAGACACATTTAAATTAAGTGTGACCATATACCAGCTGCAAATGCTCCTGTTTAAATTGATGTTCCTGAAGAACAATATAAGTATGCAAATGAATCTATAGATTATACTCGGTTCTAAAAGAAAAGAAATTCTCGATAGAGAATAAAGGAGCAAAGTTATAAGATGGCCCCAGTAAGGAAATAAGGCCTCCAGTAGAGATTTGTTTTTTCTGACACAATTGATAAAGTTCCAGAAGTAACTCAGGTACCTGAAATAAATGAATATGGTGAGATCTCAATTACAGTGTCAGGAATAAGATGGAACCGACGTGAAATAACCGTCGACGGAATATTTATTTTAAATAGCGCTAAATATTATGAGGATCATAAACCTACATCTATTGATGAATGTAGGCGCAGAATTATTGGCCAAAATATAGAGAGATATAATTAAGGCTGTGTTAGACTCGCTTGTGAAGCGAAGAATTTTTCGGACCTGTAGTCCGTACACCAGATGCTGTAAAATTGATCGGTCATAAAAAGGGTATTTGTGCAAAAAGATAAATGAGATATAAAGCACGGTTGCACAAGGTTTTACCCGAACGACCTGATTTTAATTATGAGGAGATTTACTCCCCTGTAGTGGATGCAATTATGTTGATAAGTCTGGCATCATATGAAAAGAATTTGAAATGCATCTAGTGAATGCTATTACAGCCTATTTATTAATATGGATCCATAAGTCATGATATATACATGAAGATCCCTGAAGGATCCAAGTTGCCTGAAGCAACTAATTCCCGGGAAATTACAAAAATTAAACTGAGTTTAAATCATTTTGAGTATGGATAAATTTATGTTGATATCTATATGTTTTGTGATTGGAACTCCTGAAGAAGCTTCCAAATACCGTGCTATTAGATTGGTCCTGGAGTACCCTGTCAAAGTACAATTTACATTGCAAGAAATATAAAGCCTGCAGCTTTTGACTTAGGCCTATTGGCAAGATATGTATTTACTTTTATCTTCGGGAAATAACGAATATGTAATCCTATAAACCCGAAAGAGGGTATGGTTGATTTTTGCAGGTGTAGATCCCTTATTTAGTCCACATAAAGCACAGGCGGACATCAATTACAACTTTACACATGATATTGCAATATCATCGGGACTACAGAAGCAAGATGGCAAGATAGATGCTCCAAACGACAAAATTATGAAGATAATGCTGCTAACTCTGTCCAATTGAAGTAATGAAGTACCCAAAAGTGATCAGACATAATACACGTCACCAGAAGTTGACAAGGACGAATTGGCATGTAACGATATCAAGCAATCAATGGAGGCCAAAATGAGGGGGAGTAAAATACGCACTGCACTCTTTTTTCCTTCACCAAGTTTTTATCCCACTGGGTTTTTTCTTGGTAAGGTTTTTAATGAGGCAGTATCCCCAAAGCGTATTTTACCCAATACACAATGACATTCAAGGGGGGAATGTTATAAAAAAAACGTGTTTAGTGAATGTCATTACTATTACACCAACCCCTGTCTATATATTGTATACACAAAGGAATAAAACGTTGAACTGAGCAAAAACTCTTCGGTGGCTTCATCCTTTTTCCTGCCATTCTTCTTCATCTTCTCTACCATTAATCCATCTTCATAATCAGTTTATTCACAACATTATGGGTGTATTTCATGATTTATAGTACGGAGTATACGACATGGCGTTTGCGCCCAAAGGACAGAAAGGAAAGGATATGCGTTTTGCATCCAATTCTAAAAGTATATCACACATCATAACCACAATTCTTACGTGTCATGACACATCAGATATATATCCATCCGTATATTATGTACCACAAGCAACTATCAAAACGGATAACGCCCACTGAGACAATGATCATCACTTGTTGAAACACATCAACCCATACGAGAGAGAAAAAGAAATGGCAACTCTTTCACTTCCCCTCTCACAAAACACCTCCTTCTGTCTTCGTCCCTTATCTTCTAGAAACCTCCATTCTCGTCGCAATCCAGCGCTTCCTTCGGCTCTCAAAATCACATGTTGCGGTATGTCCTCCTCCTCCTTCCCATCTTTTCAGTTTTTTTTTTTTTTCAAAGTCTACACCTAGCATTGATCAAGAACAGAAAAAATTAGTAACTACACTTTGAAGGTGAGAAATGTGGTTAATGCTTGTGGGTTGTGTTTGTGTGCAGCTAGTAGAGATGGGTCTGTGTCAGGGGAAAGTTTGTTTCGGTGGAAGGAGATAAAGACTGTAGCTTGTGGGATCTTGGCTGTTTGGGCAGTGACTTCTGCATCACCAGTAATTGCTGCTAGTCAGGTAAGACTATCCACCAACTACCCTTCTCGTAGTTAATCCTTTGTTCTGCCCCAACGTTTAACTGTATTTAGCATTGCCAAATTAAGCTATTTCCACCATTGTATTGACTATGCAATTGCCAGAATCTGAATGGTAGAGACATGGATATGGTCAGCCTATGTTGTTAGAAAGTTTTTGCTTGTGTAATTGGGCAGTTGAAGGAAACTTGGTCAGTGGCTTTTTGTAGTACAACATGTTCGAAATGGATAATGTTGTGATTTTGTGATGAATTGATTGAAGAATCAGTTTGCTCGTACTCAACTTCAATGACTGTTTTGTGATCATTAAGTAGTACTTTTTTTATATTATAAGTCAGTTTCCTTTTATTAAATGAAGTGTAAAGAAGCACAGGAAAAAGTATAGCAGGTAGATTACAAAAGGGCCACGAAAAGAAGAGAACAAGATGATCCAAATATGCAAATGACTCAGGAACGGAATTTGACTATAAACTTCTGTAGGAGATGGTGGGGAAGGATTCCTTTTTCCTCTGTAGGAGAAGGTCATTTAGTAGTACCTTTCCTCACTTTGTTAGAGCTTTATAGTAACTGATGCTAATATTATAGGTTCTTGTGCTTATGAAGCGCACTTTATCTAGACTTTCTGCTGTCTTGGATGGTTTTGTTGTTTCATAGGAAACTATAACATGTTTGCTTCCCTTGCAGAGGTTGCCCCCTCTATCAACAGAGCCTAACCGGTGCGAGAAGGCATTTGTTGGGAACACAATTGGCCAAGCAAATGGGGTTTATGACAAGCCAATTGATCTTCGCTTCTGTGACTACACCAATGACAAGTCCAATCTAAAAGGGAAGTCTCTCGCAGCTGCACTCATGTCGGATGCCAAGTTCGATGGTGCTGACATGTCTGAAGTAGTCATGTCAAAGGCTTATGCAGTTGGAGCAAGCTTCAAAGGTAACTTTTGGAAATCAAAGAAAGAAGCAACCTTTAGTTTCCTGCCTAAATAGCAATGTTCTCATGAAATGAACTAGAATCTCAACTTATGCCCTCCTTGGACTTTTAAAACTATATTCAGGTGTAGACTTCTCGAATGCTGTTCTAGATCGGGTCAATTTTGAGAAAGCCAATCTGGAAGGAGCTGTGTTCCAGAACACAGTGTTATCAGGCTCCACATTTGATGAAGCTCAGCTTGCTGATGCAGTTTTTGAGGACACCATAATAGGCTACATTGATCTTCAGAAACTTTGTACAAACACTACTATTAATGAAGATGGAAGAGCTACCCTAGGGTGCCGGTGAAAGCATTTGGCTCTTTATTCCATATATGTTGGATGATATAGCAAAACAATAACTGTATGAGAAGAGTGGTATAGCGGATCATGCTTGTTTAGGCTACAATGTGACTCATTTCAGTCCGTACCACATGGGAGCTTGTTTCGCAGTTTTTGCTGTAACTGTTGACTATTTCACTTAAATTTAAGAAACAATAATCAATGAAGCGCATCTAGTGTAGTGGTATCATAGTACCCTCCCACGGTACTGACCGGGGTTCGATTCCCCGGATGCGCAGTTTTTTTGCTGTCTAAAAACAGGAGTTTTTCATTACTGGTTGGTTTTCAGCTTCCTTTTTGCACGCTCATATTCGTTTATTTTTGAGAGAATGAAAAGTGGATGAACTGTGTTCAATATGGATTGATCACATGATTAGATTACACCATTTTAAATGGTGGGTACTGGGTAGACCTAGATACCCACATGTTTGGCAATTTTAAGTTTGGATTGAATGGATCTATCTACCCACTTTATCTTCCTACCAAAAGCACCTTCTTTAAAATTTATTGATCAAGCAAACTGCAAAAGTACTATATATATCTATGGCAGGAGGACAACATGCTCTGTCAAGATCTTACAATAGTGACAGAATGAAGTTGCGGGCTGAAACCTTGCGGGATGGTCCCAAGATGCAATAAACCCCTCAAGGCCTTTCTCTTTAGAAGATGGTAGAGTAAAATCTTTGGAGCTTGATGTCATTGTGGTTGGATTAAGTACATTATTAATCTACGCATTATTCCTTTTTCAAATAAAATTTATGTCCTTTTGCTGGGCTTTAACCGACTCAGGTGCGTCTATGGTGATGCCCTAAGAGCTAGCTGGTAGCTAGTAGCTACTTCTCGTGCATTAACCAAATGCGAACAAATCCACAGTTACAACTAATACTCCCTTGGTGGAGCCCCTTTTGTCCTATGTATCTTTTGTATCAACAATTATCCCTATATCTTAATTCTTAGTTGGCTAATGCGCTATTCTTTTTGTTCAAGGCAATTTCATTATAAAGTACTTCATAATGGCGATTTGTGATACATTGTCTAAAACAGTACCTACTATCCCATGTCTCTACTCACCAAACCTGGAGAAGTTTAGAATTGTATGGATTGATTAAGAAGAACAGATAGACAGGAAGTTTGCCATATACTTATGAATTCACATCCCATGGGTCCCAGTAAAATCCAAAAATTAGGTGTCCTAGTGGTAATCTGTCAAGTAAAGATTAAAAACTCTAAAGTCTGTGGTCAGTCGTCGTGGAAGAAAGAAATTAATGAATGTTCTTTTTGGAAAATGTAGAAGAATACACCTACCGAGACGAAAGATAAAAATCAATGCTATTCGGGGAATCCTTCCAACGTACTCTTGTCCTCTTAGGTTACTTGCAAGGATTATGATAAGCTCATGTCTCTTGGAGCTGGACTAGGATAACACCACTTCCTCGTAATTATCTGACAATAAAATTGATTATTGATGTTAACTAGTACCTGCAAGTCAATCTGTTTCTATCACTCAACTCTGTACTTCTCCTCATTTATTAGGAATAAACATTTTAATGAGTAGTGATGTAACCGTAGTATGGACACCGATTTTATGTTTGATCAGTTTAAAATATCAACCTAACATTAGATAACCTTACGTCTTCTGATATTGGCATAGCATTCACAAGTTGTCCAACTGTTATATAACAAGTGAGGATAGAAGACAAAATAAGTATTGCCTGTATTTGTAGAAAGTAATGAATGTCTAATTTCATTTATGTTCAATATGATTCATCTGCATTACCTTTTCCTCTTTGATGGGTTTCTTTCACTCCGACAATAATTAGTGTATGATTAAGATTATACCAATTGATTTTTTAGTGACGGATTGAGTTCATCTTGAGATTTTTATAGTACTAGCAAATGTATATATATGTTAATGCTATGTGCCACTACATATTTAAGGGGCGATGCATCAACTGTCGAATGTGCAAAAATTCTCATTTGTATCGATAGGCATGAACCCGCCAAGCATGTCCAGAGGATTAGTGTTGAAGATAAATTTTTTGATATAGTCATATTTGAAGAAATTATCTATGAGTTGGGGCAAATTGTCAACAGCCACAAAAAGAACATAATTTTTTGGGATTTTGATTCGGATTGTCCTGATGATTCATCTCTTCCTCCACTGGAAAATCACCTCCAACCACTAGAGCTCCTAACGACGCCTCCCACAATTAATGCCCCTTCAAAAATTATGGAATTCACCTACTTTGACGCTATCAATTCTCCTCACCTCTCCACTCCTCACAATTAATGCCCTTTAAAAAATTATGGAATCCATATTTATCTCTAAACTAGGACTAGTGTTGTATCATGTATGGATCTCCTCACCTCTCCACCTTAAAAAAGTCGCTATCACTTCTCTTTTACATGTATGAGGAATGTTAGCAACACACCCTCTAACACACCCTTTTCAATACACCCATACTCCTCTAGGCACCTAGCACACATTTCCCAAGAATTTACCTATTATTTGATAAACAACACATTGAACATTAACATTCAAATGAAACATTAATATTAAAATGAATAATTGATAATACGTAGCATCCATACTTCTGGAGCCACCTACCACACACCTTTTTTTATTAATTTTTTTATTCTTAATTAATTTTATTCTTTTTTTTATTAAGAGAAAAAAGTAGGTGCATACTTATGTAGACGTGAGCTGATTAAAAATAGAAAAATCTTCCACATAAGAATCTCTTAGTGAACCTTTCTCATTAGTAATTTCTACAGAGTTGTTGATATTAGTTTTCATCAACACCTGGTATTTTAAAAAAATAAACAAACAAATATATAATTGAATAAAAATATAAAATTCTAAATACAGTGTATAGTATCGCCTATTCAGTTTTTTTTTCTCCACAAAGTAATGGTCAATCCATTACACAAAAACAAAAAGTATAACGTATACGTACATCCTTGATTTACTTTTTTTACTTCAAATATACTTGAGAAAAGACCTAACAGATAAGTGTACAAGAAATAAAAAATATTCAGTACTTACCTCAAGAAGATAATGGCCGATATCTTTGATTTGCTTGGATTCAATGAAACGCCCGCACCCGTATTTACCGTTATTCATAGTAAACACGTGGGACCACATACACTATTACAGGAAACATGGCAGTTAATATTACACAAGCCAACGGTATCTTACAACATCAGTACTAGTCACCGACATCCGGGATATTATTACAGCACACCAAAAGAGACAGAATGACAATCACACACAGCGGAAGTCTTTAACACACATAATAGCAGATAATAATGGTCATGAAGCATCGCAGGATGGATCCGGGCCTGGCAGAGGGTGCGCCACAGCAGCCTCGAGCGTACCTGAACTAATCACGAATCATTCTACGCGACCGAGTCACGTAGGCGAGGGGTGAGTCCGAAGTGCTCACTGGGTAAAATCCACAAGTAAATATAAATATACGGGCAACCAATAATAACCAAGCCTCAAGCAAATACTCAACTTTAAACAACAAGCAGAAGGTACTCACCAGTCTCCAGATAGTTCCCAGTTTTGTCTTAGACACTCTAATCCAATTTTATTAGCAGGGCCCCTATCACTAGTTAAATGTTGGCCTTCGCCAGGTAGCCGGTCTAGCTAGACCTAGGGTACTCCCCGTAAATCAAAATCATCAATAAACCAAAACTGGCACAATCAGGGAGCAGACCCCAAGCACATCTCCCCTGTGCAAATAATAACTCGGTACAGTCTGGGAGCAGACCCCAAGCACATCTCCCCTGTACCATATACAACACTGGACTAACATCAGGCCATTCCAACTTTTAACCGTGATACTAACGTCTAAGTGATTCCATTTTATTATTGGTCTTTCCTTACTGTCACTAAATACTTATCACTTAACCGAGCAGGCTCCCAGCCTCTCTGCTCGTAATCTCAAATCAAACAATTATCACAAGCTGGTACCCATAGTACCCAACTCATACTTGTCTCAACAACAAGAATAATAATTCAATAATAGCAATGACAACGACAGTAATCAACTCAATCCAACAAACCATTCACAGCCACAAAGTAGTATCATACCAGCAAATACAACACACAAGCAGTAACTTGGTATTACGGGCAGCATATCGATATTTACTTATCCTCACCTTGGCCTATGTATTCTTCGGAAAACTCGTCAGTTGGTTCCGGTTCCAAGTGCTCGTGCACGTTATCAACTCCTATACAACAAATATATATATTCACATAAAATGCACAAATAATTGAAATGCAAATGGTACGATGTATCTTACACGGTTATTTATCCCGGTGTATACCCAATTATCATCATCATTCACCATTTAATTACATAGGCCGGAAATATTTTACTATAATTATATCCGGTTATTATTCCGGTATTTAATACTTTGATAATACCCTTTCCAAAATTATTTCTATAAAATGATTATCTTTTTTCCAAAATTATTTCTGTAAGGTTATTTACCATAATATAAATATATATTTCCAAAAAATATTATCCCTTATTATTATTATTTTTTTCCAGAATATAATTATGTAATTTTTCTAATTTTTGGAATTTATATACATGCATATACCCTTTTTAATTATTAAACTCATTATTTACTGGTCTGGGCCATGAACAGTGAGCCATTCAAGCCCATGACCAAAGCCCAGATTTCAGCCCAACATGTCTAACCCATATCAGCCCGTGACCCGTTCGTGACCCGTCGTGAACAGGTCATCTTCTTCCTTACTCCCACATACCCGTTTACAAAACGGGTTACTCACCTAAGAACGGCGGCACGACTGGCAGGGCGACGAGAAGCACGAGCAGGGCGTCAGCGCGGGTAGACGGAGTCGGGGCAACGGCTGCTGGCGTTGAACCTTAGGCGTCGGTGGCCGGTTGTTGTTTTGTCGGGTCTGCTTCATGTAAGGATGGAGGCCTGGCGGCGGTCGTCCTTGTGGTTGCAGTGGCGAACGAGGAGAAGTGGCAGAGAGGTGGTGGTGGTCGGGCTCGGTGGAGGTGGCGGCTCGGTGGTGTCGGGTCGTGGAGAGGAGAAAGAAGAGATGGAATGGTGGGGTTGTTGCCAAAACGGCAACGTGTAGGTGATGGGTGTGTTTTGTTGGTTTTTTTTTTTATAAGTATAGGAAAAACAAGGTGGCAGAAGCTTGGCGTGTTGAAAGTAATGCAGGGGAAAGCTAGGTATATAGGTTGCAGGTCATGAGCAAGAGCGATGGTGGTCTTTTTATAGGCAGGCAAAGTTGAGGTGTAAGCTGGAAGGAGATGAGGTGTGAAGGAGAAGAGGAGTCTTCCTTCCTAGGGAAGAAGAAGCTGTCGGGAGCAACTTCTGGGCAAAGAAGAAGCTTCACAGCTGCGTGAAAGAAAAGGTGGTGCAAGCGTAATGCACACACTCGACCGGGTATTATCCGGACCAGCAAATAACTAAAATACCCACTTTACTTTATTTCTGGTCCGTTCTTTTAAGGTTAAAACTGACTTTTCTTAAGATTCCTAGACCCGAGAAATTTTAACTTTGGTCGGTAAAATCCGCAAAGAAATCTAGAACGTGGGGCAAGAGTCGGTTTTGGAATCCGATGCATAATTTACCTTAAAATAATTTCCTAAGATTATTTTACATGATAAATTACTATACAAAGCCTTTTACTGTCCCGGTAAAATATGAAATTTCACCCGGGCTGTTACAGTCTTCCCCACTTAAAGAATTTCGTCCCCGAAATTCAGTTCTGATTCTGTGAAGAGATGCGGGTATTGGGACCGCATATGCTCCTCAACTTCCCATGTGGACTCATTTGCCGAATGCTTGCTCCACTTGACCTTCACCATAGGAATGGTGCGTCTCCTTAGCTGTCGTTCTTCCCGTGCGAGAATCTGTTCTGGTACTTCTGTGTAGGTAAGATCCTCTGCCACACCAACATCCACTGGTGTTACAACATGACTAGGGTCTGAACTGTACCTCCTTAGCATGGAGACGTGGAACACGTCATGTATGCGTGATAGCTCTTCAGGCAATGACAACCTGTATGCCAAAGGTCCAATCCTCTCTACAATCTCATATGGTCCGATATATCTCAGACTCAGTTTTTCTTTCTTACCGAATCTGATCACATCCTTCCAAGGTGCAACTCTAAGGAAAACCTTCTCACCAACGTCATACTCCTTCTCACGTCGGTGTTTGTCGGCATGGCTTTTCTGTCGGTCTTGGGCAGCTCTCATGTACTGCTTCACTGTTTGGATCTTATCAACTGTTTGCTTAACCAACTCAGGACCAATGATCTGCCGTAAACCTTCTTCATCCCAACAAATAGGACTCCTACACTTCCTTCGGTAGAGAGCTTCAAAAGGTGGCATACCAATACTGGAATGGTAGCCGTTGTTATAAGCAAACTCAGCCAAAGGCAAGTACTTATCCCAACTTCCACAGAAGTTAAGTGCACACGCCCTAAGCATATCCTCCAAAGTCTGTGTAGTCCTTTCAGACTGTCCATCTGTCTGCGGGTGGAAAGTAGTACTGAAACTCATCTTTGTTCCCATCGCGGCTTGTAGGCTCTTTTAGAAACGTGATGTGAATCTGGGATCTCTGTCTGAGACTATGGACTTTGGAATACCATGTAGTCTCACAACCTCAGCCACATAGTTCCCCGCCAATGTGTCCATGGTGTAAATCTGGCGGATAGGAAGGAAATGGGCTGATTTGGTTAACCGGTCCACAATGACCCAAATAGCATCATGTTGCCTTCGAGTCATTGGTAACCCAATCACAAAATCCATGGTGATCATTTCCCACTTCCACTCCGGTACTGTCAAAAATCGCATCTTACCAGCTGGAGTTTGATGCTCGGCCTTCACCTGCTGGCAAGTAATGCATCTCGCAACATACTCAGCTACGTCCTTCTTCATGCGAGGCCACCAATAATGACTCTTAAGATTCTGGTACATCTTGGTACTTCCAGGATGCATCGCATATGGTGTCATGTGTCCCTCATCCAGAATCTGTCTACGCAGACCTCCAACGTTAGGCACACATACCTGTTTCCCAATCATCAGGGCTCCGTCTTCCGCTATGCGGAACTTATCTTCTTTTCTGCTACTTACTCCTTCCTTCAGCTTGAGCAGGTCAGGATCCCCATCTTGTAGCTCTATTATCCAACCTCTCAGGTTCGACATGACACTTATGTGTGCTAGTAAAGTTCCAGCGTCATCCACTGTCAAGTAAGCTTCCATCTTCCTTAACTCGATAAGTGAGGATATCAAGTAACTAGTGGTGGCATCTTCTGGTTGTCTTCGGCTCAATGCATCAGCTACCACATTAGCCTTTCCTGGGTGATACTCGATGGTACAATCATAACCATTAAGCAACTCCACCCAGCGTCTTTGTCGCAGGTTAAGCTCCTTTTGGGTCATGATGTACTTAAGGCTCTTATGGTCAGTGAAGATCCGACACTTCTCTCCAAACAAATAGTGTCTCCAAATCTTCAGAGCCAAGATCACAGCTGCCATCTCTAGATCATGCGTTGGTAGTTCTTTTCATGTGGCCTTAATTGCCTAGAAGAATAGGCAATTACTCGCCCTTCTTGCATCAGTACGGCTCCCAAACCAAGACCTGATGCATCGCAAAACAAAACATACTCCACCCCTAGCTTAGGCACTGTCAGAACTGGTGCCGTAGTTAACTTCTTCTTAAGCTCTTTAAAGCTCTGCTGGCATTCCGGACTCTAAACAAAAGCTTGTTCCTTCCTTAGTAGCTTAGTCATGGGACTGGCCAATAAGGAAAATCCTTCAATGAACCTTTGACAGTACCCTGCAAGGCCAAGAAAACTCCCGATGAAACGCCCGTGTCCCAATTTATTAATATAAAATAGAATTTAAATATAAAATGACTAAATTGCCCTTATCATTCCCAGGACATGAAAAATCATCAACTAAACACCCGTATCCCAAATAACCCATTCACTTAATTACAACATGAGAAGTGACCAAAATGCCCTTCTACCCGGGATACATTATCAACAACATGATCAACACTTAATCAAATAATAAATAATACAATGGAGTCAAGTACGCAGCGGAAGACAAAAATACATAGCAACATGCATGCAATGAACCCTATGGATCCGACCCGAGGAGGAAAGCACCGCCACCTGCTGATATGCTCTTCTGATCATCGATCAGCTAACCTGTGTAAAGACTGTGAGGGTGTGAGACCAACCACTGTCTCACTGCAAATAAATAAACCAAACTATACTAATACAAATCAACCACAAATACTGGCATCAGGCAGTAGCAACCACAGTGCACAAACAAGCCTCAATGCACAACACAAAGTCATCATCAGAGTTTAAACTTACAGCTATCTTTAATCATCTTATTGTAGTTATATTTTATCATTATCAGAGTTCAACATTTTATTAGGGCCCTCTACTGTGTGCGTCGGGCTTGGTCCCGTCTCATGAGACAACCAGGGCATAAGCCCAATATAATCAGGGCAAGGCCCAATACAATCAGAGAGAGAAAGAGAGAGATAGACAGAGAGAAAGAGGGAGGTAGAAAGGGGGAGATAGAAAGAGGGAGGTAGAATCGGTCATCACAGACCCATATGCTAAACCGCATATACCATGCTATCCCGCATGCAATCCCGAGGGGTATCACTTCCCGCTCGAACCAACCGGTAAACATCCCCACAGTAGAATTATTATAGTATGTTATTCTCAATTATGTTTAAAGAGTTGTGCCATACGTTATGATCAAACAGGATTGTGTGGATTTAATATCTTATTCTCAAGTCCGGGCCTTCAGCCCTCAAGTCACCACACGAACCACAAAGTCATCTATCATTTCTTAATCATATCAACATATCATGCTCAACTGGCATATTGTTAGAACAATAGCCCTACGCTAGAGGGGGGGTGAATAGCGTTTATCGGATTAAAAAGAAATAAGCAGGAAATAAATGCAGAATTAAAGATTGAAGGACACAAACAATTTATCCTGGTTCACACACACACTACTTGTGTGGCTAATCCAGTCCTTCAAGAGACTCTCTTGAAGATTCCACTATCTACGTTAAGCTTACGGGTGCTTAACAAACCATTTACAACCTAGAGTTCTAGTCACAAGAAACTCTAATCTCCTGCTTGAAGATACCTCACTTCATCTCACACAAGAAGATATTTCCTCTTCCTATCAATCTCAACAAAGGAACTAACCTCCCTTAGGGTGTATAACAACACAATCACTCAAACAAAGGCTCTCACAAGAGTAGATATGAGTTACAGAATTTAAGCTCAAAAAGGGCAACTCTCAATCCTCAAAGGATATTGGCTCAATTAAGATTTGTAATGTATGTATGAATGAATAGCATGAATGTAGAGAGTTGATTAATTTATATTCAGTGCTGTAAATGAACAATTTATAGCTCTGAAAACATGTATAGCCGTTTAGGATCCACTTAAGAAAACATCTTTAAACAAGACATAGTGGGTAATGAATAGTTGTCAGAAATAACGGCCACAACATCGATGTTCTAAGGCTCAACATCGATGTTTTGTCCAGTAAATTTGAATTATTGGACTAACGGTAACTAAAACATCGATGTTCATAAATCCAACATCGATGTTATTTTGGTTCTGTGTAAAAATATTTAAAGCATCATTGAAGAACATCGATGTTTCAAAAACCAACATCGATGTTATTTTGCTTCTGTGAAAATGAGATGAAAACTGACCATTGAAGAACATCGATGTTTAATTTACAAAATCGATGTTATTTTGCTTCTGTGAAAAATAAATTTAAAGAACCAATTTGAAGAACATCGATGTTCTAAAGCCAACATCGATGTTTTGCTTATGTAAAAATATTTTCAAATGCAACGGTCACGAGAACATTGATGTTTAGATGACAACATCGATGTTTTTGAGCTACTGCCAACTTTTGGAAAAATGGTTGAAACCAAGAACATCGATGTTTGGGATGCCAACATCGATGTTATTTTGGCTCGGCAAAAACGATTTCAAAGTCGTCTTGAAAGAACATCGATGTTTCTAATCTGAACATCGATGTTATGACTAATTTTAAAAGCAACGACCATTATAACATCGATGTTATGGATTCCAACATCGATGTTATTTGCCTACTGCCAATTTTGGAAAATTGTTTAAAGGCATAACATCGATGTTTCAAGAGCACAACATCGATGTTATTGACTCAGAAAACGTTTTTATGCATGAGCAAGAATTATGTGATGCATAAACAAAGTTGTTTTAATTTTGAGCCAATGTCCTAGAAGAGTTGAGTGTTATACCTTGTACATTTTATGAATCTAACTCTTCTTTCTTAGCTCTTCAATCTTGTGCTCTTTCACTTTGATCCTCTGCTCTTGATTTGTTTCTTTTGCTTGAAGATTGATTTGCCTTCATTTCAATTCATTTCTTTTTGCTTCCTGAATAGTTTGTCAATATCAAAACCTATAAGAAGCAAGGAGCCATTAGTTCCAACAATTTCCCCCTTTTTGATAATGACAAACAATGAAAGTATATGCCAAGTTGTATAGATGAATTCCCCCTAACTTGATGATGCATATATTTATTTTTCCCCCTTAAGGTATGACTTATGATTCCCCCTAAATTCATGCATATACTTTTCTGTGATAGCTTCCCCCTTTTGTCATTAGCAAAAAGAAATGGCAAAAGCAAAGTTGTATTGAATTAAAAAAAATAAAGCATAAAACAGAAACATAAGTTAAGAGTTAAGAACAATGGTCCTAGTTCCCATCATCTTCCTTATCCTCATCATCGGCAGCCTCTTCCTCAGTAGCTTCATCATCTTCCTCATCTACTGCCATGGGGTCAAAATCTTCATCATCATCATTATCATCACCTCCAAAGTTGAAACCTTGGAAGGTTGTGTGATATGGTGGAGGATCATAGTTGACATGAGCAAAATAGGCACGCAGGTCATGCCCTTGCCTTTGTACCTCCAAGTCGATTCTGTCAATGGATCGTCCCAAGCTACGGAGAGTGGCGGCAATCGAGTCAAGTGAAGCGGCAGGAGCTTGAGGAGCGGGTGCTGGAAGAGCAAGTAGTTGAGGAGCTGCTCCCGTGCAGGCCTCGGGACTTCCTCGGATGGGCTGGTGTGGAAAGTAGCATCGTCAATTGCCCAAAGTTTGGAGTGAGGAGTTTGAGGTCCTTTAAAGGGAGTTAGCCCTGCACTCAAACAAATATCCACAACCAAAAAGGCATAGGGAAGGGGATGGTCGTTGGAAGTGTGCTCGGCCATGTGCATGAGCACAAATCGTGCCCAATTGATCAGAGCATTATGGATGATGGTGTGTAGGATCTTCTCGTCCTTCGTTGTCATGTTGGTGTGATTTCCGGCCCTTGGTTTGATTACTCGTGTTAGAAGATAAAAAAGCACTCTATATTCAGGATTGATAGAGTGTATTGTAGGCCGATTGGAGCGATTTTGGCGTATTTCCGTGAAGCCAAGATCAGACAGCAGTACAGCTTCATGGAGGGTGAGGAAGTGATCACCTCCATAAGTCACGATGTCATCGCCTTGGTCAGGTAGGCCTGCAATCTGTCTGAACTGCTCCAATGTCACCTGAAAACGTCTCCCATTAACGCTGGCAGAGAGGACATCACCGTCACGGTGAAGGGTAGTGTAGAAAGCGCGGATGACGTCCGGATTGAAGTGGTATTGCCTCCGCGTCACAAAGTCCCAGAGACGGGATTCCTGTAAGTGGCGTTCAAGGTTGGCAAATTGCTTCTTCTGTGGGTAATCTTCTGGAAGATACCGAGGAGAAGCGATGGCTCGTTTTGCGTAGAAAGAGTTGAAGTGTGTGAGCTCATCTTTGGAACTGAACCAAATTTCTGAATTTGGTATAGAAAATTTGGGAGCAGCACTTGAAGATCCACACTTCTTCTTGGATTGATGTTCATGGGCAACTTGCTTGCCTTTGGAGCTTCTTTTGTCACCAGCCATTATGAGAGGAATGTGAGAAGGTGATTTGATGTTTGAGTGTGGAATGGGATGAATGAAGATGTCAATGGTATTTCTAGAAGGTAATAGAGTGAGGATGCAGTGTTTTAGAGAAAAAAATGAAGGTACACGGTTTATATAGAGGTGGCAGGAAAGTAGCCGTTTGAGTGCTCCAACGGCTAGATTTTTTGAATTTTGCCGTTTCAACATCGATGTTAGGGAAGGAACATCGATGTTTTCTGAAGAGGTACATCGATGTTCTAACGTTCGGCCGGAAAACACGCATAGCTTAACGGCTTTATTTTTGAAAGTCAGTGACTAAACATCGATGTTTGACAAAGCAACATCGATGTTTTGAGCTCTCTGGACAAAGATATAAAATTCTGCTAATGTATGAACATCGATGTTCTGTTATGGAAACTTCGATGTTTTTTTTTTTAAAAAAAACTGGAAATAGAATACTTACTGAACATCGATGTTTGATACGGAACATCGATGTTAGTTCAATGTTGATTATTGGCATGATTTTTTGCTTGATGGAACATCGATGTTGGACTCTTAACATCGATGTTTTTCGGCCACTGGTCCAATTTTTCTTAAAGTCGAATTGATCAAACATCGATGTGTATGGTTACAACATCGATGTTGTTCGTTCCACCAGATTTTTGTTCACCCTGTCTTTTGGCCTTAGTAAGGGGTACCTGTAAAACAGAGTTAGACGAGCCTCGGGTGCTCGAGTTAGCAAAGATAATACATGAGCTTTAGTAAGATGAAACATGTGTGACAATTTTAAGGGTAGTAAGGAAGCCTTTATCCCCAAGAAATATTTTCTTGGATTTCTATCCTCCCAGGATGAGGAGGTATCTCCTTGTTGTAAGTACACCGGGCTCGAGAAAATGTCTTGTCAGTTGGACTTTGGTTGCCTCTGATGCCCAACTAATCAGACAGTAAATCCCGTGATGAATCAATAATGCAATTAAGGCCATTATTTTCAACAAAGCGGATGCTTGATTATCTGAAAAATTGGAGGTTAGTAATAAATGAATTGGCAAGTGGTTCAAAAAGATGGGTAGGGGTCACCTCCTAAACAAGCTCGGGACATTTCAGAAATTGGTAGAGGTCATCTTCTGAGAGAAGAAGCAATATAGTTGTGGTTCTATAAATAGGCATACGATAGAGCTCTTTAGACACAGAAAATTGTAAGCCAATTTCTGAAAGAGAGTTAAAAAAAATCAAAAGCAAAAATGCCTTCCCTTTCCACTGTCTTTTTTGTTGAGGGTGCAGCTGTAGACAGGAGAAACCGATTAACCTATAGTATTGTAAGTGAGCCGTCTGAGGATCTGCCTAATGAACTAGGTAGAATTCCTCGCTTAGTATTTGTTGATGAGCTGTACTTTTCCAGGTTTTTTGTGTCACCCATGGAAGAGACTATTTTTCTTGAGAGTCAAAGCCCACTTAGAACATCCTTCTATGGTACCGCCAATGCCACCATGTTCTTCATATCTAAAAGGCTTGAAAGTTTCCAAATGGAGTCTACCCATCAAACCTTAGAACAAGGAAGTTATTACCGTCTTTCAATGAGTGCTCAGAGTGTTGCACAGGCCCCTGGCTTACCACCGACGTGGCCAAAGGTTCGCCTGCTAGTGTGGAATTGCAGAGGAATCAAGAGGCGCTCTGAAGATTTTTCAAGAATGTTGAGAGACCTGAAGAACCAGTACAAACCGAACATGGTTCTGCTCACCGAGACATTATGGTAACCTGGCGAAAACCACGGGGTCATCCCTCTCCGGTTTCCATCAGTGAACCGGTTTGAAATCCCTAGCCAGAATAACTCGGGTGGAATGTGGTTTGCATGGAATGATAGCATTAGGGTTAACATAGTTGATACCCCGACTAGCATTTCTATCACAGCTGTTCCAAATCGTTAGGAGCACATTGTAACAAGTTTGTTTACTTTTCAGCATTTGTACTCAATTTTCATAATCAATAAAAGTGTTTATGTTTTCAGCATGTGTATGATATAAAATTCTTCCATGTGAATGTTCATCAAACAAGCTAGTGTTTCAATTTGATCAATTGTGCACTAACTACATGCTTAACATAAATTGAAAGAAATCTGAATATTCTTCCTGAAACATTTAGTCAGGAGCATGCAAGGTTGAGTGATAAGTGCAAGACCGGACCAGAAGATGACAACATCGATGTTTAATAAGCAACTTCGATGTTCTATATTTTTCAAATTATGATTCCCCCTATCTTGTTGTTTTTAGTAGGGGGAGTACCTACAAAACAAAATTAGGGGAGCCTCCGATGCTCAAGTCAGTAATGTTCAAAAAGAGATATATAAAGAATGCATAGATTACATTAATGTAGAGTCAAGTATGCCAAGTTCAGTTCGAATTCGAAAGTATGACTCTTTGTCTAAGGATTTTGTGAAGATGTCAGCTAGTTGAGATTTTGTTTCAACAAATTCAATAGCTACATCTCCTTTAGATACATGATCCCTAATGAAGTGATGCCTAATATCTATATGTTTTGTTCTAGAATGAAGAACAGGGTTCTTCGTCAAGCTTATGGCACTTGTGTTATCACATTTAAGAGGCACATGACTAAGGCTTAGACCATAATCTTTTAGTTGTTGTTTCATCCAAAGAATTTGTGCACAACAACTGCCAGCAGCAATGTATTCCGCTTCGGTGGTAGACAATGCAACACTAGCTTGTTTCTTGCTAAACCATGAGACTAAAGAGCTACCTAGCAAATGACATGTTCTACTAGTGCTTTTTCGATCTAATTTGCAACCTGCAAAATCAGAGTCGGAATAACCTACGAGATGATGTGTAGTGCCTTTTAGATACCATAATCCAACATTTATTGTGCCTACAAGGTATTTCATTATTCGTTTTATAGCCTTAAGATGAGACTCTTTAGGACAAGATTGAAACCTTGCACACAAACAAACATTAAACATGATATCCGGCCTACTTGCCGTAAGGTAAAGAAGTGATCTGATCATACCTCGATATTTCTTAATGTCAACTTCAATACCTTTCTCATCTTTGTCTAAATGTATGGAAGTGCTCATTGGTGTGGCCATTTGCTTGGAGTTGTCCATTTCAAAGCGCTTGAGCAGCTCCTTGCAATACTTGGATTGGGAGATGAATGTTCCTTCCTTCATTTGTTTGACTTGTAAACCGAGGAAGAATGTCAACTCAGCCATCATAGACATCTCAAACTCACTGGTCATCATGTTAGAGAATTCCTTGCACAAGGACTCATTAGTGGCAGCAAAAATAATATCATCTACATAAATTTGTACCAAAAGAATGTTATGATTTTTGTTCTTAATGAATAAGGTGGTGTCTACCTTCCCTCTACTGAATCCATTATCCAAAAGAAATTTACTCAAACGTTCATACCAAGCTCTTGGAGCTTGTTTGAGACCGTAGAGTGCTTTCTTGGGTTTGAAAACATGATCGGGGAAGATATGATCTTCAAAGCCAGGAGGTTGAGCAACATATACTTCCTCTTGGATGAAGCCATTTAGAAATGCACTTTTGACATCCATTTGATAAAGTTTGAAATTCATAGATGATGCAAATGCAAGCAAAAGACGAATAGCTTCTAGACGTGCAACAGGTGCGTATGTTTCTTCAAAATCAATTCCTTCTTCTTGATTGTAACCTTTTGCTACCAACCTAGCTTTGTTTCTAGTTATTATGCCATTTTCGTCTAGTTTGTTTCTAAACACCCATTTCGTGCCAATTATTGTATGATCAATGGGCCTTGGAACCAATTCCCAAACATCATTACGTTTGAATTGATTTAGCTCTTCTTGCATAGGCAAGGTCCAATGTTCATCATTAATTGCTTCTGAGATGGTTGTAGGCTCAATTTGTGAAACAAATGCAATGTGCCCTATGTTGTCTCTAAGAGAATTTCGAGTACTTACACCGCGGTTGATATCACCTATTACCGTGTCAAGGGGATGATCTTTGGACTCTCGCCATGCTCTAGGTAATTCTTGGTTGATATCAACCGTTGTTTCTTGTATGTCTTCCACTAGGCTTGGTTCTTCTTGTGGTGTAGCCTCCATTTCTTGTTTAGATGTAGGTTCTGCATTTTGCTGAGAAGTTAGTTCGGTTGAAGTGCTTCCTTTCTTCCAAGAGTTGCCTTGCATATCTTCTTCTTCCTTATCATCCAATGACATCTTCTCAAGTGTACCTACAAGATCATCACAGAAATCCTTTCTCGCCAAGCGAGTATTATTCTATGTAAATACAACATGAGGGGACTCCTCAACACTTAAGGTTCGTTTGTTAAAAACTCTATACGCTGTGCTGCGCAATGAATAGCCTAGAAAGATGCCTTCATTAGATTTTGCATCAAATTTTCCCAAATTGTCTTTTCCATTATTGTGCACAAAACATTTGCAGCCAAAGACTCTAAAATGGGAAATATTTGGCTTTCTTCCCTTGTATAATTCATAGGGCGTTTTCATGAGTAATGGCCTAATGATTGCTCGGTTTAATACGTAGCAAGCCGTACTCACTGCATCAGCCCAGAAATACTTAGGAATATTAGCCTCATTGAGCATAGTTCTTGCCATTTCCTCAAGACACCGATTTTTGCGTTCAACAACGCCATTTTGTTGTGGTGTCCGAGGGGCTGAGAAATTGTGCTCAATCCCATGTTTATCACAA